>DWGJ01000766.1:0-25518 GCA_018246895.1 Aspitha aspitha aspitha | reverse complement strand
CCATATGCACTATATTTAAGTTAAGTATACCTACATATATTCATGTAAGGCTGTGGATTTTATGGTAAATAAATAAAAAAATAATAAAATTTAACCATATTAAAGATTTTTTAGTGAAGTCCTTAAACTAAAACCTATAGTCTGTAGGATCTATCTACGGTATTTCAAGTTCTGTATAGTTAAGTGAACACAAACATGAAACGACATGACGGGACGGTCTTTTAATACATAATCGACGTTGAGAGTTGACATTTATTCCACAAATAGCTATATCGACAGTTTATTCTTTGATATTCATCAAAGATCATGTTATTAACACTTGATCAAGAGTTCAAAGAGAAACTGCCGTAGCACTGTTAATGTTTATAACCTCTGCTCGGGACACTGGTCCACGTCACTTTTCTGAATCTTTTGATCAGTTTCGTAAACAATTCAACAACAGGGTCATTTAAATAAGCAGCAGTGAATCTATTAGTAACTATGGAACGAATCTATAAAACAGTATAAAATTAGTGACGTTTTTTTCAAATACTACTATCGTTTAGTAGGTATATGTATACATTTAAGAGCGCTTTGGCACTACTAACACTAATATATCAGAAGTGTTGAGAGAATCGACCTAATTCTTTGACTGGAAACTTTAACATAAAATATCAAGATAATTGTTGTTTAAAAACTGCCAAGTTGATATTTACGAAGCAATATTGTGTTCTTTTTAACCGTGTTCTTAACGATTTCAGTGATCGGTAGTTTAAAACTTGGCGCCTCTTGAAACTGCTTCTTCTGCCAAATTTCTACTATTTTCGCAACACAGATAAAAATGTTAGACAGCTTGTACAACGTGTATTTTTTATAGAATTATCGCAACCTAATTACTTTTCTGTTACCTCATTGAACTTAATTGAACGACCTTTGACATATTATATATGTGCAACGAAAAGACACCAAACTTTGTTGTATACGACTTTTCTTAAATCGTATTTAAATTAAAATGTAAGAATGTAAAATGTAAACTGTTTTAAAAATTCGCATTGAAATAGGAAAACACCTCTGGCTGGAAATCGAAAAGATTGAAATTCAGATAAATAGATTTTAGGTAGCGAACAATGGATGTCAATGAAATCCTGTGACATCATACGAGAAATGGTTTATCGGTATTCTGCTGTAGATAACAAAGCCAAATTATCTATTTCTAACGTTTTTTTAATATCCCGATTTGGCTTCATGAAATTATAGAAGCCTTACGCAACGGTAACCTTGCCATCGTGCGAGGTCACCGGAAATCACCGGCCTGCACCTGAACCGATTCCAAATAGCACGACCGTACTTTATATCAAATTATATTCATCGATCTAAAGAAGTTTTGTTACTCTGCTAAATAAAAATCAACAATTAGACTAGTTTACTTGCCAAAAATACCTCACCGATTATAAAGCTTAGTAGAAGTAGGTAAACAAAAAGATTTTACCATCGTTTTTTATTCCGAGTAAAGACCTGCTCTGAAATTCCAATAAAATTATCTGAATATGAATAAAACTCATCGTGTGACACTTCATATTTGGCAACAGTTCAAATCAAAGACCGAAGTGGGCGGCGCTCGCTACTTACGACTGTAAGCATTTAGCAATGACATGTGGCTATTTAAAAAACTAATCTGTGTTTGGCTTTTGATTTCTAGCTATAAATAATTACGCATCGATCTAATTAATTGCTTTGTTAATATACAAAACTGATAACAGTATTATCATATAAGTAATCTGGCGGATAATTTATATTTTCACGATATTTATTATAAGCAGTTAATTAAATTAAATTCGAAACGTTTTATCACCTTGATTTTTACCAACTAACGCTATAAATAAAAGTATGTCTAAATTGTGTTATTAATAATCTCAAATATTCATTTTAAAAATATATAGCCAGTATATAATATGATTAAGTACTGAAGATTAAACAGCCTACTTTTTACTTATATCAATATGAGTACATACACACGTCGTAGACGTACCGCAGCTACATACATTAAAATTAGAATGCAACTTAAGAATATCAGATGAATAGTCCCTGGAGTCTACATTTCCTTTTTAAGCTGTTTCTCTAGTCTACATTAAGCATTGGAAAAGCAAATGTTAGAAATAATAATACCTTTGGGTATATTATAGTTATATTATTACTAGTGGACCTGACCACGCGTTGCCGTGGTTACATTATGTCAAATCATATATATGACAAATATCGTGCGTTCAGAAATTGATTTTATGTAAAAATTTGACAATTGACATTTATTTAGTTTAGTTATTATTTATTTAGTTTAAAAAACTATCCTATCTTTTAAGTTTGAACAAATAATAGATGAATACAAAATTGAAGTTCAGTGGTTTCGGAGTTTTTCGCAAACGAACATCGTGACACGGGTTTTTTATATATATAAGAGATTTATGATTTTTATCAATTTCATAGCTGCTTTAATCTTAAAACAAGGCTTAATCAACGATCCTTTGAATTTTTCATAATAAAACACTTTAAAATACATACTAATATTCAGAAGTAGATTGAATTTCAACTAGCGTTATAGATATGTATAAATGAAGATATAAATTAATATGAACGGCTAGAGCTTTCTCATCTTTGCATGAAGGCCGTAAAGGCTATAGTATTTTATAGGCTAGGCTAAAGTATGTATTTTATAGCTAGAAATAAAAATTTCTATCAAAATAGAAATTGAAAATTAATGTTTTTAAAATCTTATCATAAATTATTTAACTTAGGCATGGGTACTAAATAGGTGATGAAATATATAGATGACTGACCAGTCTTACTAGCGTCCTTAATGAGATCGGCGATGAGGTCGTCGCTGACCTCGATGCCCAGGTTGCGCAGCATGAACTGCAGCTCCGCTGGCGTCACGTGGCCGTCGCTGTCCCGGTCCAGCAAGCCAAACGCTGTGCGCAGATCTGGAAACGGAATTTTAAACATTTAAGCAAATTTTATTGCCACATGTAAATACAAAGTATGAAAGGGTTTGCCATATATATGTATATTGTATATAATATAAAAAGTCACAAGTTGTAGTCAGCTCTCAGTAGAGGCAACGGCAAACGGCAAACAACACTCACAAAATTCATTGCCTTTTTTCGACATTTTAAATTTCAATGCTAAAATTGGGTTTTTACATTCTATGAAGATTGATCTAAAATGTACACATATCTTTACTATCTTCTGTTAACGACTACGGTTCAATTAAGAAAGCCCAAGGTCTATCTTCAGGTTGGCTTATAACGTTGACAATATTGACAAAAGATTAGGCAACGTGACGTACCTACCTATTTCATTCCTCGCCTTTCTTATCTCATTCTTCAGTTTTCAGACACTTGCTCTTACGCTTATCATATTTTCAGTAAAAATTGTCAACAAAATTTATACGTACATAAATTGACGTAATTAGAACTATTCAATAAATAATAATAAAACCAATGGTATTGGTAAACGATGGCATTTAATAGATTTCAAAGAATCTTAGCTTTAATATCTTTATAATGATAAAGTTAAATTAAGGCGATAATGCCTTACAACAACATATCTATAAAAGAGAAGTATGTATTTTAACGGCGTTATTAAATCTCAAATTAAAATAGTTTTTAATTATTAATTTCTAAGCAATCGCGTTTCGTATTATGTAAAGCATGCGATGAAAATTCCTTATAGTTTGAAACGTCTCGTGATTTTGGCGGTGTATATCACCTCCGCCGTCGTAACATTGTGGTAGCTACCTATACCGCTTGGCTTGCCAAATATTTTACCGTAGTTGTAATGACTAGTAAACGCTAGTATTATTCACAGCAACATTTATCGCATTTTCTTATAAACGTGATTCGTATTTCTCAAGGTAGGTAAATTCATCTCTGTATCTGCACGATGCCATTTCCCCCTAAATATTTTGTTCACGACATTCCTCTTGTCTGATGTAATGGTGTCACTGAACTATTACTAGTACATGTGAGATTTTTTAAGCGAATACAATCATTATTGACGTAAAATGAGATTGGGAGTTTTATAGTCCATTTATTACATTTAACAATATAAATAAATAAATAACTGGGGACAATTCTACACACGGCTGTCTGATCCCAAATAAGGCAATTTAATGCCTGTGTAACCGGTAACCGGACAGCTGATATACTACATATATATATATATATATATATATATATATATATATAGGCGCCATTAATTATAATAACTTGATACAATTATCTCTTATCGTCTATAAGCATTTGTCGAGAGTATACCACAATAAACCCATAATATTGTGGCAAACAGAGATAATAGTTAATTTACTCTCTTGTTCCACCTGCACGAACGCTGTGTCGCATAAATCGTTAGCGTGTCAACTCTTTGTTGTCTTTACGTAAGCGATAAAGTTGAAATAGTTTTAGGATTTCGTGTGTATGTTAGAAGGCCCTGGAAAATGAGCAGCAATTCGTAACTGATTTACCATAGAATAATGCGAATTGTATAGAATGTCTACAAAAATTCATGGGCTTCGGGTAATGGTTAATACGAATATTAAAATTTATGTCAGTTCATAAATTTATTCTAATAATAATAATAATAATTAGGCAGAAGCTGTGTTACGGTAACCATACTATAGTTGACAAACAAAATACGTAAATTTCTATAATATATGTATTTATGTCTATCACACAAGTATTTGTTAGGTGCAGGATTCGAATCCGGAATTTCCGGCTAATGAGCCAGCTTCAATAATTACTAGAACAACATAAAATAACGAAAACAATACAATTACGTACCTAGCTATATTATATTGCAATGATCCAACTGCCTAGCCAAATGAACAGAAAAATTATCCAAAGTAAAATTATATTAACCGTTACAATTATAATAATTAATGAATGTAACCAAATTGTAATAGGTACAACCCTAGCGTACCTACCGAAACGCAAACAGTTAATCAATTTGTGATAATTGATACCATAATGGACATTTGAAAAAAGTTGCAGCGTAGAATCGAATTAATTTACATTTCTATGCAGAAAAATGTACATGTATCAAATTAGTTTAACTAGAAAATTATACGGAAATGATTTAACCTACAAACGAATTCTACGTTTCGATGTCATATTGACATAAAAATATTACGGTTTTATTTAGTCCACACAATATTTGTTTTATATATATTTTATTGCTATTTTCATTTAATTAAACGAAAATAATGGGTAATGGATGTAATATATTTAAGTAGCTTCCATAATTAATCGCAATTACATACGCAAAAATACTTAATTTTTTTCTAAATAACAATCAACAGTCCTAATGGTCAATTGTAATTATAACAATAAGAAATCTTTATTTCGCACAGCGTCCTTAGCATTACAAAGGTGCGCAATTCTATATTAAAATTTAAATAATAATGATAATTTTCAATGAATTTTATGCAAAGATGATTGATTTCACACACATAATTTTGCATAAAAAAGCGTAGGTATTAAGAGTTAAAAATTAATTGTAATATGGAATTATTAATCAAAACTGGCTTACTATTAAGCATTGCTTCGCTGGGGGCGGGCACCGTCGGCCTCTCGTCCACGGGTGACTGCTTTTTCTTGTTTTTTTTCTCATCCTCTTGCTGTAAAATGATATCACTATTATCATCGGACATTAACACTGGTACAAATACAATTAGAAAAAACCAGTGAACACGGTGTAAAATGAAAATTTTACTGCGTAAAAATCTACTGATATACAGATTTATTTTATCAAGTTATGTAGATATCAATGTTGTTATGTTATCACGGCGCACTTATCGTTCTATTGTCTGATCAATAGTGTATGTATGTAATTTAATAGCATTGAATTTTTTCTGGTATATTACATGTAACTATGTACATTTCTGCAGTCGCACAGTGTCTGTGCATCCGATAAGTGTATCGAATGCTCTCCATTTCGTATGAATACTAGTTTTATTGACCATTTGGATCTTTCGTAATTCAACCATTACATGGATGTAGACATTTCTGATCTCATAGTAATATGTCGATTCTATACGTTTACTTTTGTCTCTATTTATGCGTATTACATGGAAGTTAAATGTTTTACATGAGTTATATGTATATTATATCTTGTTAAATGTGTAACACATTTAACAAGATATAATTTAAAAAGATTTTAATAAGTTCAGAAGATTGCAAATATAGATAATTCTCAAAGTTTAGTTTCTTAGTATTAAGTAATATAAAATTTGCTGTATATCATGTATAATAAATCACTACTTTGACTGGTAGGAGTAGGGAGAGATGACAGATAAAGTCATCAATATTATGTTGACGGAACATTCACCCAGTTGTAACAGACCACTGATTGCTAGATATTTGAAGTCGATGCCAAGTTCAATGAAGGATTTTCTATATATAGAAGATTCCAATTATGAAAATGCATAGCTTGCGGAGAATAGTGTGGACGTGGTAAATACATTCTTAGATAATGCTTGCGAGTTATGTTTGCATAGAAATAGCTTATGTCGCGTTTGGCACAACGTCAAGTGGAGACATGGCCAGTAAACATTGTGCGCTCCGGGTTTGTGGGAAAATGTGACATTCACAACTTGGTTCATAACAAACCACGAATGAATTATCGTAAAGTACAAAGGAAATGAGCGGAGGTTAACTCGAGCATCTTCAAAGGTTCCATTAAATCAATACGTACACTGAACATGTACTTCTTTAGCGTTTCTTATCTGTGATGCTATTATTTCACTGCGATTTGCTATCATTTCACGGAGTTATTAACGTGCAATGATTAATTTCATCTCACGATGAAGAATGCAATCTACTGACCATGATTGACATTACAAAGAAATTCAACGACAAAGGTTCAATGTCCAATTTATATCTGGATAAATATTTTTTTGCGTTGTTAGAATTGCATCGTACTGCTGTAGAAAAACGCAGATACGAAACTACTACTACTAATAAGAAATGTATTGATAGAAAATACAAATTAACTTTTGATCGTATGTAACCTGCATACTCGAGACTTTATTATGGAAAATATCCTAAGTACCTACATTTTGTAGCAATTTCTCGTTGTCAGGTAATGAAACTTTAATTTGGCATCGAGGTTAGTAATAACATATTTTTGGATTCCACCGCTTGACAGGGTACGCTCTTTTGTGACAAATGAAAAACGGATGTAATTAATAACAATATGTCACGAACTTAAGACTAAATTGTATAGGCACTACAAGTATAAATAAAAAACAAATTGTATTCGTTATTGGAATTTAAAAGTATTTGATAAAGTTCGTTCATGCACTTTCATAACATGTGTTATCCTATTAATTTGTAATGCAAATATCTCTTGGGAGCAGGTGCGATATAAAATAATTCGGTTTCAACTACTCACTTCGGCAGTATATACCTATATTAAAATTAGATTTTAATGGACTTTTCAAAAAAGATCGTTAGCCATTACGTGAATTTTATTTTCCAAAGATTCATTATGCATTTCCTATCTGTATTTTAAATTTCGTGTATGTGCCAATATTGTTATCGTGTATGTTAAATTATTTTATGGTGATATAAGACATTAATATACAAAATGAAATATTAAAATAGGATATGCATCAAAGACTTTCGAAAGAAAGAGTCGTGGTCTTAAGTCTATTCGATATTGTTATATAAATATCACTATAATATCTCTTATAACAGATGATATCTACCTATTTCGATATCCAATGAGAAATTCATTTAGTAAGTAATCGAACAACATTAAACGCAAATAACGTAATCACATTTGGTACAATGCCATTAATTTCAACTGCAGTATACAATAACTGTAAGTACCTATATACCTATGTATGTTGATACTAAACATTGAAACTTGTATAAATGATGAAATATAATATAGGGAAACCACTGACGATCAGCGTTTGAATTTTTTACTTAAAGGTGTATTAGTGGAATTATCGTTCAAATTCAGTTTGTTTTATTGTAAGTTATTAAGAATTTAAGTTATTAAAAAATAATTAAAAAATGTATGTGTATACTTTATATACCTACACTTCTGAAAGGCGTACATTTTTCAGCTAGTGGTTATCATAGATTTGGGCGCTCCTCGTCTACTGTACTATACTATAGGTCTACTGGTTGGCCCGGAAAAAAATCCGGTGAAAAAAAACACATATACAATAAATAAAATTCTCATGTTACTGAATGGGGATTAGTCCGATAATAGCATAATTTGTAAGCTAATTGTGCGTCAATATCAGTCAGCTGTCACCCAAGTAAATAGAAGCCATATAAAGTCGGCGATCTTCAGAAGGACTTAAAAACAGAATTCACTCTACAACTCTACAATAGGTGTAGACGTTCACATTAAATAAAAAGTATTATATCAAGCTATAATACAATTTTGAAGCCTTAAGAAAATTTGAATATAAATCCGATATATTACACTAATCCGATAACAGGAAATTTTCACCTAGCCGCCAGTATTGTCGTCCACTGATTACATAGTACATACGAGTACTTCTACATCCCCGCGAACCTATTCGTTCAACTCGTAAACTTTACTTATTATAATTATTTTTACCACAAAACAACATCACCGTTGATGTGCTTGTACTATGCCATGTTTTCACTAAGTATTAAGAACAATTGACGATATTGAGTGACAAATCATTAATCTCAATATTATTAATGGGTATTTCAAATTTAAATAACTTATTTTAAATCCTGAAATGAGTATCTGTATATGTATAACAGCTTTAGTCCGTCTACGAGCTACTAAGTTATAAACGCGTAGACATCTCTACGTTAGTTCGTAGCGCTAAATCAAAAGCGTAGCTAAGAGAAAAATCAAGTACTAATATATTATTAGTTAATAAATTCTGTATGACATGAATTACTCAAATTTATGGTGTCGACTTTCTAATTATATTTATAATAAGGTATTAATTACTATTGCTATTTCTATTTTGAAGTTTTCAATAACATTCAATAAAATTAACAAAAATTTTAAAAACGCTAATTTTATTGCTTCATCTATCTTTTCTTTGCACACGAGTATAATATTGTATATATATCAATGAATATTTTTATATATATATATCAAACAAGTAATTAAGGGATGTATCGATTGAATAAAGTCAGAAAGTATTATAAATAAACTGTGCACAGGAAATACATAAATTTTCGAAATGAGAACTCATATATATAGTATGTACTATATCGTACCTATGTATATCAGTTTCTAACAGTATTTTGAAATGGTTGGACATAATATGTAAAGTTTTGATGAAAATTGCGCCGGTCACAAAGCTGTAATTTGAGCAAGTGAGCAAATTCAAGGAACGCGCAATGTGTCAAGCTACACTCATACATAGTTGCGAATACCTTCAAACATATATGACATATTTTACACGGTTTCGTTGGTAAAACGAGTGAGCTGTAAAACATTCCGTGCATTCCAGTCGCAGGTCGTACCTGCTTGGAACTTACAAAATGCTACAGTCCGGAGTCCGGAATTGTTTGTACCCCCCCAGGTTATGTTCGCTCTCTGCATCAAAGGCTCGAGTGGATATTAGTACATATATCGATAGCTGCTACATGTTGACATGTTGACATACTATCGTGCGTCGATTCGTATTGCGAAATACCAAAAATATTTCATTTTTCAAATAAAACAAAATCAAATTCAAATCACTTGCAGTAAAGTTACTTTTACATTGGATTAGACTGTTTCCTTCGTTTTGAGTTAAACTAATGGATTAGCTAACTAACTTACATCTAAATAAATAATCAACACTTTACTGCAACCATTAACATTTAACATTATGTATAATAGTTAGTAACACATTAAAGTCGATGCATTATTTTTTGTAATTTTTTTCTCTACAAACCCTTTCGAATAATTCAACGTACTCTGAGATCACGTCGCATATTTGTAATGTCTAGACGCAGCTGGCAAATTTTTGTTCCGTTTATGTTTCCGCTTCATTGCTTTCATGAGTACATTGCTCCCGAAATGTTGAAAATGCATAGATGCATCCCAAGTGATCGGTTAAAATTATTTATGTTCTACTATCATTAAAGTCTATAATGCTTGTAACTGTAAACATTATGAACATACCTTTCGCCTACTCCTTGATGTGGTCGCCATGCCCTGAAAAAAAAAACATTAAAGTTAAAAATATACAATTTATTACCTTAATAAATAGGTGTACTAAATAAATAACATACAAGTGTACAATCAATCCTCCAGGTTGCATTTTTTATAAAAATATAGCAATGTTTTTAATTAATATTTTTACAACATATTTACATTTATTTTGAGATGTTTTTAATGCTATAGCTGCTTGGAAATAAGAATAAGAATATTATACATATTATACATACATACATACATACAAAAAAAAATGCATTCGTCTATAAGTTTTATTGTTTTTGGTTTGAATTCTTAATTTTGTAGTGTTAAATTAGTCTAATTTTACATGTGTTTATTTTTATTTGACCTGAATTAATTTGTTTGTTAGTCTGCATGTAAAATAAATTGCAATAGCTATTAAGTTTGGCAATAATGTTGTCTAGCCATTTTATGCTAAAATTAAAGCCTAACACGTTCCTAAAAAAGTGAAACCATTAATACACTATACAGTGTAAATAACATTTTAAAAAGAGCGTTACTCTTAAATGTAGCACAAACATTTGCGGGTAGAATTGTGTTCCCAGTTCAATGTAGGTTGCGCCAAATATCTATTACTGACGATTGTGCTGTAGCGGCCGGACGTGCAGAGATAAAGTATAAAAATGAACGTTACTGTAAATTTTTTTTATCTACTGATTTTGTATTATTTAACATTTTTTATTTTCAATTTGACTTTGCCATCTTCATCGAGTATATATTTACTTGTCTGACAAACATTTGCAGTTTCGTTTATACAGCATTTTTTTTGCTTTTTCTATAAATAACACATTTCTACGTAAATTCATTTTGTATTTTCGTCGCACTTATTATATTATTGTTTTATGAATCATCTGAAAACATGCTAATAATAATATTGGATGAAAACTGGTAGCACTCTGTTTTGTGTTTGTTACATGCCTATTAAAGTTTACGTATACCTAATACGAACTCTACTACTTTTATTCTAGAATATTAATGTATCAAATAAGTCAACTATTATTTATATAATATTAATAGATCAATTGAAATGGAGCATTTTTGTTAGTGTATCTGATACCTAATACATATGAACGCAAAAAAGCATCTGTTCCAGCTTACACCGGCATACGTAATACAACGTTGTTGAGTAATTTGACAAGAACAAGACCAGAAAAATATTTAAAAAAAAGAACATAAAACTTACATAACGTGCGAATCGCAACAAACCGTGGCGGATGTTTTTGAATACCCGTCTCCATTGACAATATGAGTTCATTGTAAACAATTCTCATAAACCTCTCCGTGTTCTTGATTTCGCGGCAGGTTTCAATCAGAAATAGCAGGAGCAGTGGCCGAGTTCCCTATCTTCTATTTTTAATCGCCTAACCGAACGGACTGATGCGTACCACTGTCCAATTGGTATTTCCTACTGTATATACGATTCCGAGAAAAATTACTCATCACTTTTACCAATACACGCGTCTCTTGTTATTTAAAAATACCTCATTCCCAAATTTTACACGTCGCTTCTACAAATTCACGAAAAATATTCATTATAGGCATTACCAATGAAACTACGCGAAACCTTTTCGTAGCTACGAGTCTGTGGACAATACGCATTGTTCTTGTTATTATATGTACTAGTATATTATTATACCTACTTATATGGAGTTTATAAATGCATAACAAAAACAAAAGTTGACTTCGTGTTATTAATATAAAAAAGCTGAGTTAGTTATGTCTGTTTAAAACTACAATAAATGCGTAATAAATGATAAAGTCAACTAAATTAAAATGTTTAAAATTCAATAAACTCCGTCCTTGACACGTAAAGTGAGCTTGAGCACTTTAAACAATGATGGCAAATAAAACCGTAGCAAGCAGTCTAATTGGATATCTCACTACACACTGTCACACAAAACTACTCAAGAAATATTCAACCCCTTGGTGTAATACACAACAAAATTTTAATCTTAAGCAAGGAGGACATTGCCAACACCGCGTTACCGATCGATGCGGTTGAACCTTTACACGATGGAGCCAACCTTGCACTCGGCCGTGTTTCTACTTTACATTGAAATAGCCTTTCCATGCTGTTGAAGCTTATCACACGTCACATCAACATTACGCTTATTTAATTGGATACGACAAGACGATGGATTCTTTCCCCTCGCAAATCACTACGAAGAAAAGTGCTTTAAGGAGCTTAAAGCTATTGGTAGATGTTTATTCCTTTACAGACAAAACGAGATTTTTAATATACCTGCAATGAAATTTAGGATTATTAAGAAGATGAAAATCTTTATAGGTACTACGTTTGTAAACACAATAATAACTACATACTTTTGTTCGACTTCTATACGTAGGTACCTAACTACGTCACAATTAAATCAAACAAATTGAATTACAAGTACGTTTTTATTGTACCTATATTTCTATCCACAAGACTGTTTATAAGCATTATTATAACTTAAAATAACATTATACAATATTTGTAATAAGCGAATAACAATTTTTTGACACAATATAATTGAAAAAAATTAAAGAACAATTTATTGCAACAAAAAGAACCAAATAACTCCCCGTTTGAAATATTTGTTATAAGCCAACTTTGTTTGAAATTCATAATACCTACGTAATAAAATGAGCTCGTGTGTCACTAATCAATAACCACTTTATAATGACATTGAATTTGTATGTCGCTTTATATCTATGGACAGAGGACGTAAAATTATAGAGATGACCGCACTAACATAAAAAATATGTAATTCAGACAATCATTAAATAATATAGGTATTGAAAACTGTGCTGTAACAAAATTGTGTGAAATCCTTAAACAGACATGCCAATTTTAATCAACGTAAGAACAAGTATTTTAAGAACTTTAAAAGTACCTACTTAATATTTTTATACTACGGTATACGAACTTTTATTTTTGATTATTCTGGTAAATTAAATTGAGAATTCAATATCCAACTTTAGTATTTAACCATTCTACTTCTCCAAAATTTCATTGTATCGATTAAATATTCTGATATTTATGTGACAAAACGTATTGCTAGCCAACAGAAAATAAGCAAAAATTAATCAGATCTTAATATCGCCAACTGAGTTTAATTATTGCTTCCTAAGAAGGCTGAGCGCTTAAACCATCCAAAAATAGTGATTATGAAATCTTCCCGCTGCTGGTGAAGCGTACATTTATTACGTGTGTTTATGTGTTTTATGAACTGCGTTAAATTTATTAAACTATTATTTATTTTACAAATAGCAACAGGACAACTTTTGTTAAATGGATATTTGGTTACCTATTATCGCAAATTAAGTGTTTCATTTAACGGTCTATTTTTCAAGAATTACCGACTAAATGTACAAAAATTTCACCATTTCTAAAGCAGACTGCTGGCCGATACTGGAGGCAGCATATGAAAACCGGAAACAGAAAGTGCGCGCTGCTTCACGTTACAGTTACTTAGATACATAATATGTGATTGGATGGAAATATGAAATGAAATTAAATATTAGGTCCAACCTCATCGCAAGCATCTTAAGAGTTTGTTAAAAGCTAAAGAAAATAATTTAACTTTTTACCAAGTTCTCGATTTCAATTAGTTCTCCTTTACAGGAACCCGCTCACAAAAACAATGTTAGCAAACAAACTAAAATTTAAAAAGTAAAACGTTGTTGGTAATAATGACAAAGAATTTTATACATTTTTATATATTTGATAATAGTAGATAGTTTAAGTTATTCTTCAATTAACTTTATTATTTAGCTATTGTTTGCCATCATTTTCAAAAAACAATATTTAAAAAATACATTACCTAATGCAAAAGCAAATATCTGAGTTGATTATGTTGAATCAATCAAAGAGAATAAATTATATTGTTGTTATTTCATTACTAATACTTAACAATTAATTGCACATATGTTTGTAACTATACACAATAAATAGAATATCAGCCCGTTTATTATATAATTTCCCTCATCATTTTATTATTTAAAAATAAAACTAAAAACATAACACGCTCAGTTGGTTAATTCATAACTGAAGAAAAATTTTATTTTATCACAGTACTGTTAAATTTTCATCACACAAATTGAATGAAAACCAGCGAATGCACATTCTGAATTATTTTTTCACGAAAATGCAAAAATAAATCTGTGCCAAACATTTGAACGCGCTGCCAGAGATCAAACAAAACATTGCTATGGTAACGGCGTCACTAGCATTAATTTAAAGAATAGCAAATATTAGTTTTGTACCTATAGCCGGTAGCAGGCGATGAAAGTTGTGGCAATGTCGCGGTGTAGTCGCGTTGACAAGAAGGTGACGCGAGAGATGCCGGTCGTCGTAGCCGGCTTGCAGAGTCCGTACGAGTGGCCGATGTCGCAGCCGGCCTTTGTACACCGTGCCACGGGTGTTCGTTTATTGCGCGGGTATTTCGGTATATCACAGCCATCGGACAAATCACGGCCGTGCGACCCGGCCCGAACGAGCACTCTAATAATAAACTTGTTTATATTTTTTATTCTTTCGGTGACTTTTCCGATACCATACTTCTCTTGCTCGCGCTGGAGCCCAGAGAGCGCGGAGGCCTCGCTCGTCGACCTCGAAAACCACGTGTGCCCCGAAATAGATACGTCGCGACATTTCAATCGCCGGCGCCGGTAACGACGAATAATGTGGTACAGATAGGATAGCTTTTACCGGCATCACAATGTGTTTCGGACCGCGATGGAGTTGTAAAACGTGGAAGGAGCGGCGAGTGTGGGCGTCCGCGCGAATCGGCCGGAGCGCGGCTACGTACCGAGAGCGTGTCGGAGATCGCGCTGCAGAAGGCCCCGAAGCCGGAGTGCGTCGCGGGCGGGCTCTGCGGCGGGTCCGGCGGCGGGCTGCCGCTCGCCCGGTCCATGGCGCGGTGTGCCCCGACGGTCGGCGGAGCACTGCCGCCGCGCCGCCCGTACGCGCCCTTGTCTTACATAAACCTCGCTGCTATGCTCGCTGCCCGCTCCCACCTGTCTGTTGTCGCTAAGTTTTGGCATCACATACATCCCACAACAATAACACGGCATAATTATAGGCATGCTATTTTTAGCGTACTACTTGCAATGCTTCTTGCTAACTACTGAGACTAATTGGAATTATTTGCATATTACGTTATGAATGATATAATGTATATAAGTTAAAAATATGCAGATTAGTACTGCTGATACCTCAAAAACATGTTATAGTAAGAAAGTACCTACCTAATTATTGACCTATTGAACCTATTCTAGGAATACACTTGTGATTAGACCACACCACATTAATCCTCACCGGAAATCGAACCCGGAAACTTCAGTAACAACAGTGTCAGTACAATTGCACCAACCAAAGTACCTAACTTGGAATTTGGCTGTGACTTCAGGACGTTTAATTTACAAGATTCGCGCTAGTCCCACAATATGTAAAATAAATATTTACTACATCATATTGAAATATTTTTAAACGTAACTACTTAAAATAAATGCGTTTCAAATTACTTTCACTTATCATTGAATTCTTAACATGTATAAGGACAATGACTCCTAAGATAAGATGTCATCGACTCCGATTTTTTAAATATCTCAATTTTAACAGCTCTTCAGATAAGTAGTTAATGAATATATTATCAAAATAGTAAAAAGGTGTTACGTTATTCATATTGCTACTATGATCACAAGCGAAATGTCAACAAATTGGATTAGGAAACGTGGAATATAATTTGCATCAACTTATGTTTGACTTAGCCTATATTCTGTATGAGTGGCTTCTTATACCTACTACTTAGGTATAACTTTTATGTAGCAATTTACTGCAAACAAACATGTTAACTTGAGGAACATAATATAAAATTCTAGTACAATATAATAAGGCGATCATTGCTAAGTGTTACCATAATATTGTAATAAGTTGACCGTGAAATTTCATAAGTGCCGATAAGTATGTACCTACATAATTAATTACATATGTTATGTTAACTCTTGTCAGTTATAGTTTTCCATGTCATAGGTATTTGATTAATAAAATACTTAACTAATATTATAGTGCATTATTTAGGCATAATTATAACTAATGTTCATTGAATAAATACTATGTAACAATTATTATGATGTACGTAATACTTTAACACTTGTGCACATAAGTCACGATTTCATTTTATGCGTTGTTGAAAAATCTACTCGATAGATAAAATTTGTAGAGATATAATGGTATTCGTATTTAGCGAAATGTCTAAGATATTATTAATTTTGTTATTATTGGGGATAAGTGATAGTAGAAGAGTTAAAAGAGTAATAGGAGGGATGGAAGTTGAATGCGGTATGTAATTTTTTATATCTGGTAAAAAATATTGGTACGACATTAGTTTACAAAATGCACTTTATCGCAATAAAGCAAAGTTCTAAATATTACCTAAAAACTTTTAATCCTTGTTAATTTCTTTTACATTATAAACCTATGCAAAAGGAAAATAATGCTCTGATAATGCCAACATTTTTAGAATTCCATTAAAATCGGAACTCTACTAATGCAGTTACGATAGCGCTTGCCCGCGGGCGCGGCGTCCCTAATTCAATAAATACTGGGCTGAGCTAGCTTCCATATACCCAGTATCTATAGCTTAGACATCAGTGGAGAAAAATACGTCAAGTATTTCAAATATTACGAAGTACACAGACAGGAATTTCTGTATTGTCGGGAATTGCAACGAACGACTTTATGACGTAGATATCTTATATAAGCTTTCTCAATATAATGCAGAATATGATATATTATGTAGACGTGTAGATGAACGCAGACGTCTTAGCAAACATATGCTCTATACAAATAATGTATTTATGTATGTAGATGTCCAGAGTCGAATGGTCTAGACTTGAAAATGTTTATACTCAACCTTTTACTTTACTTTGATTTATTCCCAAATGTCTCAATACCGGCACGCTGCGCAATCAAAGAAAATTGTGTATCAGTGATTTTAAATGTGTAATTTTCACATCATATGCTGTTAATTAACTTTCTTATTATGAGAATCCTGTGCCAGCAGTGGATCAATAAAAGTGTTGAAAAAATGCTGTTTCTTGTATACTTACCTACCTATATTCTGTGCAGGCACGTGCTATTTTAGTTGAATCATAATGTTACAAGGTTTTCTTTCTAGAAAGAGAGGAACGGTGTGTGTAAAATTACGCAGGATACTACATATAATAAACTACAGGGCACACCATAAAATAAGATTATCGTTTCGTCAACATTAGGAATTATTACACGTGATATTGCTGAATCAGTACTTCGTATGCGTTCGACCGATTCAGGTACACAAAGGTGGGTTGCTTCCTTAAGAAGTACTAGCAGTAATAAACATCTGTGTGGAAGTACCCTTTTGACTCCAACTTGTGCCATCACAGCCGCTCACTGTGTGCATAATGAGCCAACCGAATATATACTGTCACTAAACAATTACTGTATACGCGAAAATGAAACGACGCCCACGGCTCCAGTGTTGGAAATCATTACTCATCAGGCCTATCACAAGTAAGTGTAGCTGTCTCTATGAATTTTACATTTTATCCACCATGGATATTTTTATAAATGGATCTAATATAATAGCGCATTAGTATTATTATATTCAATGACCTAACTACTCGTCTTCACGGTAGCAGAGAATAAATAGGTAGCTACACTGACTTTTGTTTTGTATATATTTATCCTTTCTTTTATGCGAACAGCTTGTCTCTGATAAAAATATTTCTGATCGGTTACATGTATCTTCAAAAGCATGTATTCAAATAAGTAATAACAATTTTAAAAAATAATACTGACCTCTATGTAATAAGTCTTACCCTACTTTAATCTGTAAAATAATATTCAGTAAAAACGTTTTCGACTTCGAAAGGAGAAATATTTAAGGAATTAAACAATTTTTAAAGTATTCACATTGGCCCTTTTAATTATAAGATGTAATATAGAGGTTTGATATTGTCTGTTTCCTTCCGTGACCTCCACCTGTATTAGTAGCTGTTAACTTGTACGGTTTCAGATACACAAGAGCGCACGATATTGCTTTATTACGCATAAAACTTGATTTAGATGACGCAACCTGGCTAAACGATACGTTGTTGCCTAAATCTTCGTTTGGTATATCAGGTAATCAATCCAACTACCTACAAGATGTGTGTTAAAATCTACTGTTAAAGTCCGAACTAAGTCAATTTAGTTAGTTTGAGACTTTTGTAGACCGCAAGTTTGTATAAATCAATTTCAGTTCGGAAAAATTGCGTTTGCCCCTTACATCAGTGACTGATAGTGTTACAAGAATACGCAACGTTATCCAGCGCAACGCCATTGGGCTTGGCGCCCTGGGCGGCCTCCCCGGTAGTCCCCTAATGCTGGCTCTGTGTATCTGTTTTAGGGGAATGCTCTATATATGGATATGGTATTAAAAATGGTTATAATACGGAGATTTCTGATAAATTGCTAGCAGCAAATCTAAAAATAATATCACTGGACGAATGTACACGCTCGCTGGGTTTATACGTAGCGCCGCATCCCGACAGCGGGCTGATGTGTGCTATTGGCAATGGAGTTGATGCGTGTCAGGTATTTAGGGTATATCCAATATGCTTACTTAGGTAAAGTAGAGGTACCTACGTACTCACTTATATAAAAAAATTGGCTGCAATCCATACTACGATATAACCTATAGTTACCTATAGGAAGTGATGCACAAGTCCCGCTGTAACCGGCAATACGCGCATTTGAAAATAGCAACACGCTGCTATATACTTGAACACTATTTAAATTTAAGATAACAAAATGTTTCCAGGGTGACTCCGGCGGACCCCTCATTTGTGCTAAATTTCTGCAAGGCATTTGTAGTCATGGCATCAGTTGCGGCGTGCCTGGCCTGCCCGGGATTTACGTCAATATAGGCGCTCATTTAAAATGGATCCACAATGTCATGGACAGATTGTAATAGGTACTTGAATATTCCATCAAGCATTTACAAAGACTTGCGTCCTTACGTATCCTATCATAATGTCGCGTTATTTCTTTGACTGAAGATTACCGATTCTTAAATACTAATTTTACTGACATTCAAACTTCTTTTTATTACAAAAGGGAACGGTACCTGTAGCACTGTTTTGCGTTTCAAAATACGCTAAGATTTGAATTATAACAACGAGACTAATAATTTTGTATATTTATGCCTCGGATGCGATTGATCTTGTCAAATACTCATACACAATAGGTAGACATTTCGTTTCCAACATCAGAGGGGGTTCTTTTCTTCAACTTAAATAAAACAAATCGATTACACTAACAAATTTTATTATTGGCTATAAACATCAAAGTAAAAATATGAGGATATCGTTCGAGCGCAATATTTTCATGTTATCAATCCAATTTCAATTCATGATGAGTAGGTAATGTAAACAGACCGGAGTCGTTTGATTCTTTTAACAGCACCAATTTCAAATTTAACCTATATATATTGTAGTCGAATAGTTCAGTGCAACATGTGCCACTGCCACTATCCTGTCAGTGTTTAAAGCGAACCTATTAATCGTCAATAAGTACATTGAATTCACCATACAACACTTAGAACACAGAAATAACATTCATTTGTAACTTAACAATCTACTTGCCTACTTAATAATAACAATGACAAAAATATCTTTATTAGGAACAGATATATAAGAAGACTAATTTTCAATTCTAATAAATTGCCTACTATAACAACAATTATTTTCAAATCATAGTAATAAAAAAATAGTAACAATAAGCACTATTTATTAATGCAATAGTACGTTTTGTATTCTAAATATACACACGCATAAACTACACATTGACTACTTGGGGCACAATGATCCCAAAACCACATTTTTGGCAAAGTTGTGAGGAAGAGATTTTAAACAAGGAATGTAAAATGCTATGTGTAATGATATAAAATTCGTTAGTAATATGAGTATCTTATTAATAGGCCTGAGAATTATTTAAACTTATTGCTACAAATTAATAACGTCATTTTATATAATACAACTGTAGAATGAAAATCACATTACATTATAATTTTTTTATACTATACTAACCATAAAATAGGCCAATTCAAGGGTTCTGTGCAGCGTGCGAATTTCACGTTAAAATTTCTATTTTAAATACAATTTCACATATTATTTAAAAAAAAATCATTCATAAACATGTATAGAAATGTAACTTGTTCCTGATAAAGTATTCAACTTAGTACTATTATACCATCACACATCATTCCTAACAGGGTCAAATGATATATTCAGTCTAATAACCATAAAATCAGAATACTCCAATTTAAATGAATATATAGGATTCTATATCCCGATTATATCAACACTTTCAAAGTATAGTTTCAGTCAGACTGCCATCAAGTCCTTTGACCATTAAATGGTTGTGAGTGAGTCCTAGCATGTCTACAAAATCCTAATTACAAAATCAGTCAATAAAGCATATAAAGCATTGGGTAAAAACAATATGCAAGTGGAAAAGAAATGTAACTCCTATATAAATATTAAACTTTCAGTCACAGAAAAAATATCATAAGCACATTATGAATAAGCACAGTTTCATATACACTCATTTGAATCAACTAAGTAAGATAAATTCAACTATGTAAAAATTCGAGATAATCAGATTTTTGGTACCAAATATTTTTAATACCTTACTTTGAACTTTGAACAATTAAAACAATATTAATTTTGGAGAAGTATATTCCTATTAAACTACATTCACATTTGTTAAATTTAATTTGTACTATTTTGTATTAATTGTTTTCTTCATACTTGTGAAAGAGTTCCATATTTAAATCATAATATTTTCGCACATAAAATTGTGATTTATGGTCGGCTAGCAGACACACACCTATTAAAAATGGATTATGATCATAAAAAAAGATGTACTAGGGACATTGGTATTGCACTAAGGTTTTTTATATATTGTATTAATTACTTAAATATAAGTATATTATTTCCTTAATCACTGAAACCTATTGTTGAAAAATTCTACAATACCTCAGTAAAACAATACTGTACACTGCCGATATGCAGATAATATAAACCTCTCCAATGACACATTTATCTATTTAATTTAAGATTGTGAGTATATGAAAAATTATTTAAGACCATGAAAACCATGATTTATTATCTGCTGATGGTGTCCCCACTGGTGTTTTAGCAGATTTAGGGGTTGGTGGCTGTGAAGAACCAGACCTTTGACCACCTTCATTATCAAGTGCCGTTTTAACCTAAAAATTTATTATTACAATTTAATATCGCTAGTTTAATTAACATAAGCAATGTAAAAATGTTTTCCCGAAAGATTTCCCAACACCAAAACAAAAATTATATCTAATATTGTTAATAACTATTTAAACCTATACCTTCATGTTAGTTTTTGCTTGCATGTCCTTTTCATAATTTCTCACATCTTCTAAAGTCATATTGTACCACTCGTCCATCCATGTAAAGGCTTGTCGGTGGCCCAGAAGTAGAATTTCTCTGATTGCCTGAAAAAATTAATATCTAAATAATAATTACAATTAATCACAATTCAAATACATAGACAATATGTACATGAGTATTGTTCAGTTGAAAAGTAACCCATACACCATTATTATTTAATTAATCATTATTTAATTTGTAAGACCTAATTACTTTTTGTATACCAGAACTTGATATACAAATATTTATGTTTACATAGGATTTGTAAGTAAGCATGAATTGTAAATAATAGGTATTAATAAAGTTGTTTTTAACACGACCAGAGTTAAATTCTAAAATCCTAATAAATGTTATATACACCAAGCTTACCACTTGTACATATTCTTCAACTTTAGTCTGCAAACCCCAAACTTCAAACTTGGCCTCCACTGATTTGTAACAACACATAATAGGCTGCTGGGAGTGCCTCCAACCCTCCCGGAGAGGGCCACGTCCCGACTTCTCTGACTGGAAAAGCTTAGGGTCCTCTTCTGCTTTATAATGATGTGGCTTCATTTCGTCATATGCTATGTCTATAAAATCGACCTCTCTACTTTCTAATTCTTCTGGCGACAGGCCTAAACACTAAAAATTATGGTTTTTCCATTTCTATGAATAATTTTTAAAGAACTTATTTTTCATAGTGGCAAGACAGCATGAAATAAAGATGGAAACAATTTAAAAATAGACCATAGCGGATACTTACATTTTCAGTGGTCCCATTGTTGTCTTCATACCTTGTTTGAATAGAAATGGAAAATTTTGGAATGAATGAACACTGAAAAGAAGATTTGATTTCATCTATTAGTATAGTTACTGCTATTTTAATGTTCACATGAAGTTTATTAATTGTTACAGATTAACGAACATATTATCCTTGGTGGATAGCGATTAGCAACTGACTGTAAACAGAAGTTTGTATAACAATATTTTTGGGTTACTACTTAAGGTTTCAGCATTGTTTATCTATTTTTATAATTGAAAAAACCACAAATTTGTGTTAACCACAAGTGAATCTTTAGCATTCACATTCCTATTGCTTCCTTATGTACTCTTTACTGTGTACAGTAGTGTACTTTTACCACATAAGCATTTAAACATGTACTCATCGTGAAGGGAAGCTCTATTCTCATCCAGTAAACATAGACCACAGCTTCAATTGTTACATTCCATGAGCTTGTTTCTACCATGAATGTGCAAAAGGAATGAGCATAGGAGTCCTTATAGAGTTAATAAAATGGTGCCTAAAGAGTGGCATGTTGTTAGTTGGATGTGATCACTTAAGACAGTAGTTATCTGCTTGTTTACTTCTACTTAAAAATTACTGATGAAAATTATAGGATAAGAGTACTCACTGTATATTCTTTAGTTGGATGTTAACATGAAAAGAAAAATTATTTGTAAGTTTGATATTTGAAACTAAAAAGCAAAAAGGTTTGATTGAAGTAAGTGTTTGGTATAATTTAAGAATTGTCTTTTATTATTACTGGACACTTCCTTCTCACTGGATTAAGCCTTGACCGACTGAAAACATTCCTGCTCTCTAAACTATGTATAATTTAATTCTGATTAAGTGGGAGTGTGACTAAATGGAAAAGGTTGAAGAACCTATTCATAAAAGAGAATAGGAAGCCTAAGAAACATGTGACTGACTTAATGTTATAATGTAAATACCTGTAATTGTATATGGATAATAGTTCCAAGCCTTTTCTGTGATGTAAAATATTTTGGGAATCAAACTCTGCACCCAATAAGGTAAATGGCTGTAAATTAATTATATTTTTAATTAATACTGAAATTGTTTGCGGCATGTATGTGCATAGCAGGAAAAAATTAGCCAATTAATTCCAATGATTGCTATAAAGCTATATTAATATAATACATAATATGGGTCTTCACTTTTTGTTACATTTGAATTACAAAAAATGAAAAAAAAGAACTCTGTTAAATTATCCAACAATATCAATCTGCACAACTGCGCATTAGAATACCTAGATAGATGTATCCTTTTCTCTGTAAATTGTCCTCGGCCATTAATTTCGTCTTCCACCTGCTCGTTCGATATCACCTCCACGCCCTCACCATTACTAGATTGCTCGAAGCTGTGTCGTGCTATCATATACAATTGCCCGATACGATACTGAAAGTAACGATTAAGGAAAAAATGATAAAAACAATCTTATATTTTATGAATTATTCTCTTCCTCTCATTATGAACATACCTCTTCCACCGTCATTGGCATGCAAATCCTGTATTCTTTTATCAAAACCATGATTATTATGACAGTATTATATGGAGTTATAATTGATGGATTATTTTTGAGCAGGCACACTGGTTTACAGCTGATAGTATTTCAATAATACTGTAAGCTGTAAATGTACGCCATGTACTCGATGTACTGAGAATAATTATTGTAGAAATAGAAACTGAAATATTTTATACGACAGATGTCAAGAGAAAAGCTGAATTTGACAGCTTGATAAATTTCAACTATTCAAATCATAAATTAACGAACAAAGGCAAATTTAATTAAAGAGCCAAAATATTTTTTTATTTTACTAATAAAACTTTAACTTAAGACTAGTAGTAGTAGTCTTAAGCCCACTTATTGTATTTTATTATTATTAACTAGTGGCCTGCCCCGGCTTCGCATGGGTATAAAACAGTATTTCTCCACTATTTATGGATGTAAGAGCTTAAAAAATGGAGTAACTTCTTCCGTTTTCCCAACATTTCCCTTCACTGATCTGCTCTTATTGATTGTAGCGTGATGAAAAGTATACTATAAACAGCTCAGGAGTATTAAAAATAATTGTACCAAGTTTCGATAAAATCCGTCAAGTAGTTTTTGTTTCGGTTATACAGAGAGACAGAATTGACCTCTCTACATATTTATTATAAGTATATAGAATATAGATTGTAAATGTTCTTCAATAAGTCATGGGTCTGAGAATTTGCGCTAGATTTGTACTGATAGTTATTAACAAACATAACTGTTAGACAAGTAGATTCTCGTTCTTATAATCTGTAGTCTCCACCAACAATCTGATAATTGTACAGCAGTAATTTTTATTTTTCTTGAAACGACTCAAATTTTCGGACCGCTTTATTCATGCCATGATGAGGCTAAAGGAAATAATTTCACATCCCTAAAAACATCATTATTTTCAGCTTCAATAATTTATATATGATTTTATGTACACTAATATCCAACATGACTCAAGAACATACATATATGGAAACCATTAAAAACAGATTTTCTGTTTCTGCCCGAGTAAGGGTTAAAGGATAAAGAAACAACTCATATGAATTTTTTAGATGATATATATTCAAATACAACAGCTCATAATGTTGAAATTCTTGTACACCCGATGTCGTTTAAGGTTGATAACGATCTGGAAAGTGAAGCGCCAATGCCGTATTCAACATACACTTTGAAAAGCATATGGAAATGGATAATCAGTTGCTAGACAGTATCAAATTTTCATGAAAATGCGACATATCACCTTTATCCACTCATGTCTTCAATTGTCAAATTGTGGGAGGTCACGTCTAGGGCGTAAAGATAAACCATATATATTTATGTTAATCTGACACGCTCGAGTAGCACCCGCTGCCGAGGGAGCTCGTACGGCTGGCGTCGTCATCCGAAGAGGAGAGCGACAGCTAGCCGGCGAGCACTCCGGGAAGCGGTGAACTTGTCGACTCACCCCGCATCGGGCGGGATGCTTCAACACCGCGGGGCCGTTGCCTCGTGAGAACTGCCCGGGTAAGGAGGGGATCCTCGAGGCCCGAATTCCCCA
>DWGJ01000765.1:0-25522 GCA_018246895.1 Aspitha aspitha aspitha | reverse complement strand
GTAGCGCAGTAGGCAGCGCGTAAGTCTCATAATCTTAAGGTCGTGAGTTCGATCCTCACCCGGGGCAATCCTTTTTTATCCATATTTAAAAACTTTTTTCGAATATTTTGTGTGTATGTAATATGTATTACGTCATACTTTTCGATCTATATAATACTAGCTTATAGTTGATTATGTTTTTGCAGAATGTTATTGTTAATTAAATTTTTACGACTACTTTAATGTTTTTTGACAAAATGTATATTTTCCTGTAAAATAAATGTCGTATATTTTTTTTATTATAACAATAATGCTCTGGTTGTCTTAATTACACACCATTTCATTAAAGACTGCTAGCGACATCTATTAGATGATTAGAGCACTAAAATAGTTTGCAAAATATTTTATAGATGGCGCTGTAGAGATTAGTGCAGCGCCATCTTGTAGTTGTTTATGAAATTACTACCAAATTATAAATTATACATAATACGTATTCCCTACGTTGAATAGGATGCGTTTTCGTAGTTTAAGAATAGATGGCGTTGTACAATTAATTCAACAAAACATGTAAATCTGGTTACTATAAACGATTGTTAACTAGTAGTATTGTAGTTTAGCAATTTACATAAACAAAAACACAAAATTCCAGATCGATTATAGCAATGTATTTTTTCTCGTAGGACATAACAAAGACAACCTGGAGCCAACATTAATATTGGATACTTAGTATTTTTTTTTACGATTTTCCAATAAAATTGAGGAAACGTACATATGTATGTATGTTTCATAGATATTTCATTATTTAGATATTTATAATCAAGATGCAAATATGCTATTTTATATTGTACCTATATATTGTATATAAGTACTGATATAATTAGTTCACTGTACATCTACATACATGTATACACAATCTACATACATGTCATGTGCATACATACATACATACATGTATGTATATGTGCAACTAGATGTAAATACTTACATAAAATATTCATAATGAAACTTTCAATCAAAATATGACGGAATTTCGACATCGCGAACCAAAACTTTCTACAAATTTGTCAAATAGTAACAAAATACCTGGGTACCTATATGAGGAATAGGAAGCATTGCTACTCTAACTAGCAACAAAGCATCGATGTTATAAAAACCACGCAAATACTAGGTTATATACCCAGTAAGCTTTTTCCTTGAGGTAGTGGGTCAGCAAAGGTTACACTTGACAGTTAACAGCGCAACGACAAAAACCATTTGCCAGTTTGATGGAGCATTGTTTGGAATTCCGTCACGCGTCGACTAAGCGTTCAGGTTAAGGCCATATCACGGGATATGAGTAAACGCAATGAAGAAAGAAGAAATTTTTACTTTGTACCGCCCGATAATATTCAGGTACTGTAAGTCAAATTGATATATTGCATAATATTAATTAACGCATAATTTTAGAATTTACAAGTTGTATATAAAGGGACATTTGGATTTCTTGCTTACTGCTTGTGATTAATTTTTACTTTTAATTCAAAATGTTCCAATAATTTAGGACTGCTAACTAAAGTTAAATGTCTATTTAATATACAAGCGATTAATAATATACAAATAGACGAAAGTGCAATGAAATGTCGTTACGATAACCAGCTACGTCATTTTATGGAAGTCACTCGAAACCGACCAAAGCCTGAAAATCTTATTATAACTTAGTTTCCTATCAAAACTAAAGTTATTTGGAATGTTATTATATACTAGTATGTCGTATATATTATACCATGTGTGGCCAACAATTCTATTGACCATATCATAAAATGGCAGCATTTTAGGATATGGTCGAATATCATGACATGATAATTGATCAATTGTCCGATCTGACTACGACTTATACCCATAGGTACTTTCAACTAACGATCGAAATTTTGTGATCTTTTAACACTTAGTCATAGTTATATTCTAAGAATTTAAACGAGAAAAATTCTGTCAAATTTTTACAAATGGGCACCTACTTGCCTTGGATATATTATACAGTTAATTAAATACATTTTAACTATTAAGTCTAGCAACTAAACATTACTTGTCAAGCCACTGTCTGTAATAATTACCTGTTTATAGCGGGCAATACTATACTAATGATTACACAAATCGATTATGGAAATAACAGTGTAAATACATTTGAGTGGCACGTACGGTTATCACGCCGGGGTAATTAACTTTGAAAAGCAAGTAAAGGGTCGATATAAAACGCAGTTTATTTAGAGATTAATAGGTATCATATTGATCATTAAGGATAGATTATGTTATGATCAATTCGGTTGGCCAAATCCAAGGAATTTGCAGTATCATTAGAATGTTAAAATAAAAGAAAATGAAAGAGGCTACCTCTATTTATCTCCCATCTACTAAAACGCCGGCTCATTAAACACACCCTTAACGACAATAGGCGGTGTGTATCAAATAAATCAAGATTTTAATACGCATTCATACATCTGTTTGGCGTTAAAGCCTTAAGGAGAAGTTGCATAATATGTTAGCGTGTATATATGTACAGATACAATATTATACGACAAAAAATAGTTTTAATTGTAGATTATATAAATGAGCATATAGTTTTTGTTAATTTGGTTTAAAATGTCTTCCCTTTTTCTATATGCTTTTTAGAAGGATGTTTTTTAGGCTTTATTAGCAAGATCAGATGAGATATCACCAAGTGCTCAAATACCAACCAACTCTATTTTAGAGCCTATATTTCTCTATTATATATCTATATACTTAACGTTTTTAATTATATTTTATAGTCATGAAAACTGTTATAATGCATGAGGGTGGAGCCTTAACGTCAATCAAAGCTGACATGCATTTCCTGAAGGTCTCGATCTCGACCTAGTTATTGAAGTACGTAAGTAATTTTATTGAATTTATTACGTGAAAAGCACTTGTAATTTTATTTCCTTACTCCTATATATTTAATTTTATCACCGTTGTAAAACTCTCATGTTGTATTAAACTATATCAATGTCCAATACTAGTGAAACCCATTTTAATGAAGTTTAAAAAAATTTAAACATTTTGGTCACAGATTATTTCAAAATAGTTTAATATCGCACTACCTTGAATATCTCTTCTTCGTCTTTAAAGTTTAATCATATTAATCACTTTGAAAACATGTCATCATAAATAAAGTTAAGCTCGTTACAGATAAACCAAAACTACCCCTTAACCGCGCATAGTGACTGTGCACCCTTAAAATTGCCCAATTATACCCCTTTTAAAGGGCGCCGCCCTAAAACGCTATTAACCTTAGATTTATATCTGGTCATTAATCCATTGATTAACAAACGGTCCCGTGTCGCACTTATCTAAAGAAAACAAAAGACAGCCTAACTGGTTTACAAAACACAATAGTAAAAGCTTAGCATATTTCAAACTTCACATTACTGAATGTAAAATAGTTAAGAGCTTACGCTCCTGGAATTATATATTTAATTCTATGCAAAATGCAAATATTTTTATATTATTAATATCATGAAATCCATCCTCTTTAGAGTTAGAAAACTTGTAGTAACAATCCAGCAACTGATTTTTACATATTCCTGTACATTTTGAGGTACTTCTTAAATATTTTGATTTTATCTCACTAATAAACCCTGAGTATAATAGCCAATATTTATTATAATTTATTAGTGAGTGCATTATAATTATTTTTTTGAATTACTCAAGCGAAGCCGCTAATGATGAATATCTCCGAAACAATGATAGCTAGGAGTCGAACCAGTTTTTTTTTGTTTACAGATATACTTTAACAATTGTAATCAATTAATATCGTACAACATTCAATATTTCAATGAACTTCTAATTTTTCAGATCTTCTGCATCCTCGTATGTAGTGTGCACTCCCCGACGGATACATGCAGTGACGATGGATACACATGAACTAAGGCATATTCAAGTTAACAACAAAGTCTTAGAAAATTTAGTTTATTAAGCGAACGCACCTACGATATTAACCGCGTCCTCTGTTTTCATCCTTAAGTATGTAATACTAGTAAGTAATCGTTTTACTGTAGTAAACTAGTAATACTAAGAAATCGATTATGTAAGCTATTCTCATAGATCGATTATTTATTGTACCTCCCTGTAGACAAAGAAGATTAGAAAACTATAGAGCATAGTTTATTGACCGAATCGTTTTACATTATGAAACATGGATATTATTTGAATGTTTGGGAAATAGAAAAATATACATCTTAAGGCGTTTTCGACTCCACGCTTGCCTTGTTCTCCTGACAGCCGTACGAAATTGAGTTATCAAGTTTTGTGAAATTCATTGTCTTAAGACGTTTATGCCTTTTTGTGCCGATACGTGTTTAATAGTCAATTAATGATGCTACCTGCGGTTCTTTTATCCCAAATTGATGGACGAGCATACTGACCAGTCATCCTGCAAAATTAGTTGAAATATTGGTGAAATGAACTAGAAATTGTTATGACTCCTATATAATAAGTTTTGTGGATATATTTTTGTGTAATTTCCACGGTTAATTAGGTTCTTTTTAATCATTTTAATATTTGATTGAAGACTTTTAATTTGATTTGATATAACTCTGAACTTTACACCATACATTTAATCATCAGTGTATTCATACATTTTATGTCCCGATGAAACAGATATATGTATAAAACTAACAAAACTTGTAAGTACATTTGAAACTCTTATAAGAACTATTAACGAACTTCACAATCTTAACAGTATAACAGATAATGAATGAAAATAAAGTAATGACTTTTGTAAACCTAAAACTTTGCTTCGATGTCTATACATTAAGCCGTATGGAGGCAATGTTGCATGGCATTCTCTATCCAGGTCCCCACGAGCCCTGCATGGAGAGATTGGGGGACTGTATCCCCAGGGATAGGGCCGCCAGAAAAGATTACCACTAATAGTGTTTTGAATTTTACATTAAAATACTTGCTTTATCCTTTGAGAGCTAGGCGTATGATGTCGCCCCAACGATATCCCTAATAAAAATATAGACCAGACACGGAATAAAATGAAACAAACAAATAATGATAACACAAAAGAAACAAACAAAGAAAACAGTAAGATACCAAAAACAAAATCTTTATTTTTTTCTATCACAGTAATAGCTTTTAATTAATTTAATAAAATCACATTACTTTGTTTGTATGCTTTAAGTTACTTACCTTATCAACATTTAAAGAACAAGGTGGAATATTCAAAATATCATTAACGAAGCTTAATATTGCCCATGGCAAGTTATACATAAATATTAAAATGAGTAGCAGATTTTCACTAAATATTTTAATTAAAATGTCTGAATAGAAACTTCAAGAATTATTTTAAACGGTGAAAAGCTTTTACTTCGCTGTAAGGTTCTGTTGACCTTGACATCAGCATTTCAATGCTGAAGAGATTTGCGTTTAAAATAAAATAAATATTTTTTAAATTAACTACCGTTTTATTATAACAGACACTTTTTACCTAATCCGGAAATGGGTAAAATAACACGTATGTGCCCCAATTATTATTAATACCTATTGTTATTTGTTTTTATTCCAGAAGGTTTTCGTAATAAAATATCACAATATATTATGATTTCAATAAAACTAGAGTAGCTTAATATTCTCAGTAATCATTTGTGATAAATGTGGCGTATATTACATCGCCACGGTACGGAGTTCTTAGTACTTTGGAACTCACACATTAAAGTAATGAATCAAAGAACTAAATACATTGTAATTACGTATCTTCTCCACTGAAAGCGATATCAATTTAGCACCGCGTGAACTCTGCTATTACGTTCATATTGTCGTAATTTATTACATTACAGTGCGGATTCGATAAATGGGAAGCGATATGAGAGATTATAGACGGTGTCAGCTTAACAGCGAAGGTTTTCGATCCTCGCACTTCCATAACCTCTATTACTGCATATTACAGTACCTATTTATCGTTAAATTATAACACCCTATATCTTTTTGGAATTGGTCTAAGAGCGATGAGAAAGTAAAGTAAATTAAAGTAAAGTCAACCTTAATGACTAATTGTTCAAATGGTCTAATTCAAATTCAAATTCAAATTTCGGATAGATAAATGAGAAATGCATATGTATGATTAATGTTTTGTTAGTAAATAGAAGAATTTGTGTGTATATTTGAAAATATACTTAAAATTACCGGTTTTTTTTTTCGAATTATTCGAACCGTAAAAATTCAATGTACCTAATGTTCAGATTAATTTTATAGATTACTCACTTACCTATATAATTTTTGTATTGTGATAACCCGTGCCGCATAAACAATTACAATGTATTGTTTCAATTGATATGTAAAATAACAAGAGAAGTGTAAACAGTCTGAAGGGTAATAGATAAATTCGAATTGATAAAAAAGGTGATTGGCCCGCGTTAAGATAATGTAAGACAAGAAAGATGTAAGTTTTAACGTAACTAATAAGAATTGAATATAGAAGAGAAACATTACCATGTCGGGGTAATTTTTGTTCACATTATTTGATCTACAGAGTTTATGTTTAATGTCCGGGTAAAAGATAAAAAAGAACAACGTCTAATTTTGATATATCATAATGGATCGTGTCGTTCTATGATTTGAAGTAGAATAAATTGACTGAAATGTATGGTACTCGCAGATGACTTGATTTTGGCAAAAAGTACATTTTGTTACTTACAGTTAAATTGAAAAACGAACGCGCTTTCTACAAGAAAGTTCCAATAACATGAGCAAATTGGTACTCGTAAAGTCTAATAATATTTCTTGGCTGAATTTTGGGAGTTCTACAACTTCAAGCCTCAGTTTGCTCGTTAGAGAGTTTAAGTTAACGAGGTAGTTATAAACTGTTAGTGTTGTATAAGAGTTATGAAATAGGTTATGGCCTTGAGTTACAGCTAATCGAAGCAAAGGCAGAACGGTGAAATAAGATTTTTATTTTTAATACGGCAAGCAAAATACTAAAAGCTTTTACTTCTCACTTTTAAAAATATTCTTAACGAAAGAAAAACAGGAAAGGACAGTTTAAATAACCAGTTAATTTGCTTATGTAGGTGAAATAAATAGTTTAAAAAAATTATAGAATCTGGCCGACCTTGAGAACTAGGTTTTCGGTTTTCGGTCAGTCGCCTATACCACCTTCCAAACCGGAACACAATAGTGTATGTACAGTGGCATATATTACAAACACAAGCGCAATGGTGGTGCTTCCGTCTTATTATTTGACTCATACTTAATCTTTGCATTTCAATCCCCTTGCAGCGAGTGAAGCCATAGTAAACAGGCTACACGATACTTACACGGTTCTTATAACAATTTGTCGCACGGTTTTTCCAAATAATTATTTAATAGGATTAGAATTTCAGTATGTGCTAAAATTATCCACCCTTTTCTGCGGTTAAAGTGTTATTTTGCATAAAGCAAAAAATTTCGTTTCAATATCTATTCAGCGATTATAAATGGACTATCTAAATAAAACACGACACATGAGAGTAATAATGCCAACTTCAGTTGTCTACGACTAGTTCTTTTGATCATTAATTATAAGCCATCTTCAGAATGAACATAGAACTTTATCATATTAAAGTTGACTACGAAATTATGATCGAACGTAAGAATTAGGACTGAGGGTTAGCTAGACAAGGTACTGGTTTACTTTTTAGATAGCGTCGTGTAGGCGTGTCGGCGCCACTGCTCCGAAAAAGTTATATTGTATGCTAATATCACACGATTTAGAATAATAATTAATACAGTAAATAATTTGGAAGCGGCTCCTCTAAACACAGACGGGTTTACTCATAATGGTTCTCTAATATTAATACCCTTTATTAAGTACCGGTTGCCATCTGTCAAACTCGTAACTAGCCCTTTACAAACAAGTACCGTTGTACATGTATTATGTGGCAATATAATAATTTCTCAATGCGCCATAAGTGTTACAACATTTTCTCAAACAATACCATTTTCCGATGCATACATTTGTTCACCTTGACATTTTTGCTATACGCATAATATGTAAATTGTCTCATGATTATAATATATTTTTGATGTTACTGCTAAAATAAGCAATCGTATTATTTATGAAAGGCGCCACCCGTTATAATCCCTCTGAGTCAAAACGGAAAAATTCCGATACGTATTAAAATGATAAATTTATTAGTAAAAATATGTTATTTATAGCTATACAGTCGGCAGCTGTCGGTAGGAAATGACGTCAATGCTCACTTTTCCAATTATCGCGCTTATCTTCGGCAATCCATTCATAATTTTGCATCAATTTAGCAAACATTTGTATCTGGTTTTGTCTGTTTAGGTTACACAAAGAATAGTTTCGATTTTTGTACCTTTTTTGGTGACTGGGAAAACGTTCTAACGTTATTAAATTGCGTTAGGGGAACCACCGGTCTCGGTGGCCTGACTCTGAGTTATTAGAAATCTTCGGTATCTTCCAAATGTTCTCTCCGCGTAGCGCCCTTGTAAAATTCATTTCTGGAAAGAAGAACTTCTGCCATTTTGTCCTGTTACTTACTGTAATGTATAGGTACCACGCATTGACCTCCTTCCCAAGGCCGCTGGCTGGACGCCTCGAGCTCCCACTCCGACCGCTCGGGCCTTCTAACCGTCTCTTACTATAAGCAGGAGAGACATTTTTGTATGTCCCTGTGCGTAATTAATGTTTAACGTTGCGTCCTCAACCCGTGGACCACGAGTTTCATAAAAAAATATAAATATTATGTCTAGCATCAGTTACTTTTTGTCATATAAAATAAGCTAACATGATAACCGCCTGAATAAAAGATAAAATACTGGTTAGATCTTACCGGAACCGACGAGGTTGCCGAACGCCTGCGTTTGTCGGTTGCGAGCATCTAAGTCTAAGTCGACCGCGGTCAACATGTTCCCAAATATTGCCCTATTTAGGGCATTGGCACAACAGAGTGCGTACCCGAAGTACCCGTATGTTACAACGCGTTAAATCGCTTCGGTAATTGCGAGACCCTTTGTGTAGACGCGCCTTCATATTTCTGCGTTCACTCCCCGGTGTTTATACAAAGACAGAGCATTATACCGGAAATGCTCACGTCTCTGATCTATAGTACGTACAAAAAAATGCATAGCGCTATGTGATATCATAATTCACAGTTTCCCAGTATTTAAACTAGATGGCACTGTGCCCACAAATAAAATAAGTAAATATTTATTCAATTCTTCAGTGTTTAGTCTATATACTTGATAACCTATGATATTATGTAATATATACATTTAAAATGTAGGCGCATATCAGTAATGATTTTGCACGTTTTTGCAAATACACAAGGTTATGTACAATATCAATCAATACACATAACGATTGTAGTATTACTCATTTTTCTTTAATATAATAATTGTTGAAATTATATTCATAATACATTTTATCTTTTTTGTTTTCCAAGTTGTGGATACTATGTATACTGCCAGAATAACTAACCTTACGAATAATATGAAATAATTGATATGAAATATAAAATAATTTTATCGTATAGTTGTAAATCTAGATTGTCGTGTAACCATACTTAAATTTGTTGTTATCAATATCGCTTGTTTAGTTTGCAACGGCGTTCTCAACGACTGTCGCTCGTTTAGGTACTGTTATTTTCAAATAAAAAAATGTTCATCTGAATAGTACATAATTGATATGTGTAGCTACACGAAATCTATCGAGAAGCATGAATATTAAACCGAATGAATATAAATTAATAAAAAGTTCTGCTCACATAAAGCATATCTTACGACAGGTATCTAATGTCAAAAGAGATTTGTGGTCTTTTATTCATTACATTTATTTAAAATTAACGCTAATGAACTCATATAAAAACATAGTGTTAATTCGTAACATTCATTATTAAAAGGTTATTAGTGACATTGAAAATAAATCAGCAGCATATCTTAAAAAGCTGGCAAAATGTAGGCGCAGTCACTTAACGTGATTAATCGCTGTAACCCGAAATACAACGAAAAATGTTTTCAAACATAAATCAACGGTCCAATATTTTAAATGGCGCATACTATTAAGATTGTTCCAATAAATATGTATACGCCTGGAAAATCAGTTAAATTTTATAATACCTTAGTCACAATCTACCTTGTGTATGCTCAGCCCTTAACTAAAACCTGCTGCTAGGCAGCGGAGCTCGTCCTGTGTGTTTCCCGCCGAAGGAAAAGTAGAAAGCGACTAAGCGCCTAACAGAACCTGGAAGGCACGTCGGACAAATGCCAATTAGGTGCATGAGTAAGTACTTAACATGAAACTCTTTGCACGATTACCATTTGATTGGGAAAAAGCATAAAATTGTATGTCAAAAGACAAGACAAACAACCCCACGACAAATCATAAAAATATAAAATTAAAAATAGCACACTATCGTCACAGATAAGGAGAAAAAACAATGTCATTATGCAACGTGTTTGACGATATCGACAGTCGACGTTATTACCGATATCACCTGATCAAAATTCCGGCTAACCTTTAGCATGTACTCGCACATACGACTATATAGAATCATTGAATGAATTATTCGTTGTTTTATTGTTATAAGTCTAAACAAATGTAATATTCGTTTTAAATTCGCTACTGGCAATAATCCGACTCTAAGTTAGGATGTATATTCACACACAACACTTTTCCTAATCACCAAGGCATGCAATGCGTTGTTTAATCTAACTTTGCAGTTGTTTTTTACTAAATTGAATGCGGATTACTCACTGCATTAATTAATTAATGAATAATCTTAATGATACCTGTTAACCAAAGTCCTTGTACTACATATTTTAATATATATCTATCAAAAGTAAATTATTTTAAACAAGAGCGAAAAAATTAAATCGTTAATAAATTAAATTAAATGTTCAAGACGCCTAACACGTTTCGTCATAATATAAGGCTTATATTACATGCAGGTCATATTCTTCAGCTAGCTGATTTTTCTTTCAAACAAAATTAACTTAAAGCACCCAATTAAGCTATTTGCTAGGCCCGAACTAGGCAAGCAAACATCCTGCATGCCATAAATATCCCGCATGCAATAAATTAATTATAATTAATTATGGAACTCACGTGATGATATAATAATAAAAGCGAACCAGGAATTCCTTATAACTGCACCTGTGTGCTATGTTATTACTAATAATAACAGAAATCGAAACAAAACTATTCAATGATACTAACTCGTTATTAATAAAAAGTATTACATTAACTGTAAACTTAGCTGTTATTTAATTTTTGTAAATAATGTTCTCTGAATTAAATTGATAAATCAAGCAATTGACTGTTGTGTCCTGGTTTATTTTCCTTAAACGTTACACACATATTAATAACAATAAATGATATATGACTCATTAAATGCATCAAATATTTTTCTGAGGTAAATCGTTTTCTTATAATTAACTATAACAAAATTATGTATAATAAAGACGCCGCGATCCCAAAAGTATGTTTAATGCGCTCTTAAAAAGACTTATTCGTGATCGTAAATAATCACATTATAATAAAGCCATGTTCTTACTGGCAAAAGTGGAGATGTTTAAAAAATCCAAGGACTTCCAATACTATGCGTAAGCAACTTTATATAATGTTTGAAATATAATTAATGATATGACAAATAAACCGTTAATATGCTATTATACAAAGTTGTGCGTTTTATTTAAATATCGCTCGTTATAACTGTTTGGGGAAACGTCGTAAGGAAACCTACACGTGTTAGAAAGCATGAAAAGAGCCCAAAGGTGGTCACTTCATCTTTTATTACCTTTATTATTAATTATTTTTATCTTAATATATCTAGATTATCAATTCTCTTTTCTTGTCAATATAATGTGAACATGTATAAAATACCTACGTATTTTCATGTCATTTGATATTAATTATCATGTTAATAATATTTTTTTCGTATTGTTATGCAGAAATGGTGTAGCATCGTTTACTCTGCTAGACTTTCTATCAACCAAAATTACGCATTAAAGTCCGTCTAAGACTAGGCATTATTAATTCTAAAAATACTGCATGGGTGGTCATTTACCAGTAAGTGTTCGTAATGACAGAAAAACCTCCACAAATATTTAGCATTCGCTCTCATTATGCCGCCGTAAATGCACCTTAAGTGTGCATCCAATAAATTATTTTTAAATAATGTAGATACGTTAAATATGCTCATTACATGTCGGAACGCCTACCAAAACTGTCGATGCATATTTTAGTAGCGCCTTTTAAGTACAGTTACGGATCATAGAGTATACGATAATTCTGAAATCACTATACAAAAATCAGATGTTCATATACATAATTACTGAGCCTCTGAGAGACAAGATCATGTTTACGTTGCAGTTACGTCACATTAAATGCTGTTACTGTTACTATTAGAAAATATCGCCAGCTGTTACTACTTTACTTTATATAAGACGGTCTAATAAAAAGATTAGTCATATTGTTCAACTAAATAATATCTTAAGCGAAAAAATGCCTTAATTCATGTTCAAAATTTATAACACCCGGCGCTTAGAGATATGACATAGATAATTAATTTTATACCGCACTTCAGCATTCAAAATTTCAAACCGCAATAAACATGATAAAATAACTTTACGTAATAACTGCGTATTGAAGATAAATTCTAAATCTTGGTGACGTTCCTCAATAAAACGCAACAAAGAATTACCTAAAAGTAGATATGTATGTATAATAGTGCGTTTAAATCCCTGCGTCTTTTTCTTTCATGGACAATATCTGTGCTTATGAAGCTTGTGCCAGCTCTCATACATACAAGATATTCAGAAAAAAATCGTATCTTACAACCATTAGCGCCTCATATCGAATGCAAATTGCCCACGACTTCAAGCCCACAATTACCATGCACGAGCGGCAGTTTCTCTTAATTTTCGATTCTCATTTCCCTTCATTTTCTTTCTTATCTCTTAAGTTTACGATCGTAGTATAATGTACATACAATGGAGGTGATGATTTTGGGTGGTCCGACTTGAAAGTAATGATGTTATTATTTATATGGAATTATTAATGGTGTGCCTGAGCCTCAACTGTCTCATCAAGATAAGTTTGTTTTCAACGAGCTCTCATTAGTTCGTTATCGGATAAACGATTGACTTTTAATGTTTATCTCTATTTAACGTCTTCGATTCGATTGTTTTCAAGAGCTGCCGTTGAAATTCCAGGCATTTGTGCAATACCTTTGGATATAAGCAGATTCTCTTTGACACAATTAAAAATATAGCCCCAATAGAGCCTTTGACTGCTTAATCATCTTCTCTTATATAAAAAAAAAATGTTTGTCTGTATGTCCTTTATAGAATCGTAAACTATGCATTGGATCATGTGATGATCTTTAGCAAAGTTGTTGTACATGAGCCTGCGAAGGTTTCTGAGTTGGTAAGACTAATTTTCGACAGATGACGCCACTATCATTCCAATGTATTTATTTTAGTTGGTGGCGTACTTTTAAAATATATATTTTGTGGTAAGATTTAAAAAAGGAAAAACTTACAACAATCAAAAAGATAAGTAAAGAACGCTGAATTGTTGCATGAAAAAATGTAATATCTAATAATAATATCTAATATGTATTTATATTACTCGACTTTTTTCTTGTCGTATCAGCTTTTTTCTTCGTAGATAAATCTTTCCAATAGTTACCAATAATATGTTGTTTTCTTTGTCGCACAGTGGAATGATTAATAGTTACATCTCGTTCACCTGTTGTTAGAATGTTGTTACAAACATCGGAGGGCCGCGGTAGGCTCCTCGAGGTATGCCAGATAAGTCATTCCACTAATTAGCGTGATCTTGTGAGACTTAATGATAGCCCACAGAACACTTTATCCTTATCGTCGATATATTTTATGTTCAGTTTTCCTTTAATTGGCGGCTTTCGATATTGCTTAACTCGTTTGTCTATGAATCCGTTACTGTTGGTTTACTATCTACATATTGATAGTATCTTAATATTTTACAACTAGACCTTTTGCTGTCCTCTAACTTTCGCAAATCATTTCAAGATATTATAATAAGCTGATTCACAATAATTATCTTCATGTTTAAATTATATTAACCATTTAATCATGTTAAAGTAGTAAATGTGTAGTCAGACCTACATATTTTTATTGAGTAATTTGTAATATCCTTTGTATATTTCTGTTCTTTAAGTGAAGGATTTGTCACAACTAATTATACCTTATGTTATCTTAGTGTTTCTTACGTTCAAAGGCTTGCAGCAGAAGAACATAGCGGGTCGCATCACAAAAGCAAACTGGTTGCAACCGTCGTGGGAACCCGGACTATTTGCCCGCCACGTTTGTTGGCCTCTCCACGACCGACGACTAAACACTCGACGCCTTTTGTCCAAAAATGTAATGGGAATAGATAAATAAAAACGTTAGGAGATGAGTTTAGGGCCGGCGCTACAAAGATTCGAAAGCTACTTCCTTATGTCAATATCATAACGCCCTTCATATCTTTTTTAGATTCCCATCTCTGTGTCCGAAATTGAATAATTTAATTTATTTTTTTAAACATTGATATCACACGACAAATATATTGTAAGAAATAACTAGGTGTTTACTTAAAGTTCGTAGATAATTTGTTATTTTTGTGATTGAGAAAGTGAGCTCAAAGACCTTTTAAGTTAAAGTTATGGTTTTCTTAGCCCTTTTTGTTTTCTTGTTTTCCTAGACAACCTCAGAACATATCCGCAAGCGAACTAATGGACTTGTAATACCCGACGTAGTCAAACACACTAGTGGCGTTAAAAGGACGAAGGGCCAACATAATACATATTAATGTGTGCCCTAAGTGAAAGCGAAGGATTGTACTATTAAATGGACCGAGCGTATTTAGCTAAAAAATGTTATTGAAGCTATGCTAATGCTTTACAGGGCTGGGAGCCGCAGTATGCTCTGAACATTTTATGTAATTATGAATATATTCATGATTGTATAAAAAAAATTGATGCAATATTTAGATCTTCTGGCATCGTATATAACTATAGAATCGCCCGAATTCACTGCAATGAATTATTCATAGAAAAACATAATATCATTTAAGGATCGATAATTTTTCCACTTTTGTGACGATAGAAAAATATTTTTTTCAGGTCATTTTTGTTTTAGGGTAATTTTCTAACTGCTGTACAATTTTCTATCCCGATCGCGCATACATAGATCTCACTTATTTCTGACCACTTGCATCTTACACCATACAATAAGACAGTGGACATCCAATATTTACCAAGTGTGGAGTATTTTTTGTCAAGCCCAAGTGGAAGGGTTGAATGGCTGAGGGTGTTTGGAGAGTCGCGGCAACCTTCACGATGGAATTTGGAAAATTGTACCGTAACACGTAATAATAATAAACGTGTTTTTGTCACGACAATTGCCTATTCAGTTTGCGTATCTGTGGTCTTTTGTGAGCGTTGACGCATCTAATTTGGTCTTAAGGATCTTTCTTACGATACGTAATGAAATTGGATTCGTAAATATGTATTCTGTTCTCCAATATACATAAAGGACACGTGTGTGCCGTACTAAAAAGGTTATTGAATTTTTTTGGGAGGGTAGTCTTGAACTTTTGCGATCAGAACTTTTCCGCTTCAACCTGCACGGGTTATATAGTATTTGAAATTACAAATAGAAACTAATATTTAATTTAGAAATAACAGGAATAGTTTAGGAATATAATTGTAATGTTATAAATGTTGGCTATGTATAAGGATGTACATATGACATTTATTATGTGTAGATATATTTGGATATGTATACCTATTAATCAATAATATTATGTGATTATGATATTCATAATGATAATTACAGAATTGAAAATGTAATTAGCTATGTAGAAATGTTACTATCGAATAAGATACACTGTACCTTTTATTTTATTTTTAGAATTGATTGGAATAATTTGTAATATATTATGTATGTAAGTACATAGATCCTTATATTTTAAAAAATCTGGTTGTATTTTCTGGAAGGTATTCATAGAAATCTTAAGATTTATTACGTGAATGTAAGAACGATGGACAGACAGTCAATTAATACATGATTCACTGAGACGAATATTTGCTGAACTCTTCATTTCCATTGTAAGGAAGGAATCATAAGGGTAAGGGTGAGATGTTATTTGACTTTCTACTTGTCGTTTCTTTCGCTGTATGTTTCAAGGTATATATATACCTAGATACACATATAAGTGCACAATAAGGTGCAATTGTTATCATTAAATTGATATTAACAAAGTGCATTTATGTCTTGAGTAATTATTAGCCAGTTAATTTAAATAATTGTTGTTTAAATCAAGCAACCATTGTTTAATTTAAATAATTGCTGTTTAATTTTAATAACCAATTTATTACAGGTACAATTTATGACGCTTCGATAGATTATAAATAATGACTAGGTAAGTAATAGTAAGAAGTACTTCTAAAATGCCCTCCATATATGTATTATATACTTGGTTAAGATGATTACAATTCATAATCCGATATGTTATTATTAGAATGTATTACAAGATTGAGACGATCAAATCTTGGTAGTTTCTGGCTGTTGTGTGCATGAGCGTCTGTTAACAGGTAGTAGACGGTTTGAGGTTCGAACGATGTTTGAACTAACAGTTAGCGCAGACCTTAACTAGTTGCCACGAGCATTACGAGCCTCGATTAACCGACAACCACATGGCGCGGTTTTTTAGGAATCCATTAAGAGCGCACATCGCATCCGTTTAGAATAACATCGAGATTTATCATTGTTCATTTCGATCTTTTATTGCACTCGATGTTTAATTAGTATAAGCAGTATCTTTTACATATATTAATGGGTTGACAGTTTCCGACGTGTTCCAATTATTCAGACAAGCCGTAGCAATAAACAACTGCGATTTCGTGAATGTTTTGTATCGAAGCTATTAACTGTTCCGGTAACATTCAAATTTATGAATTCATGGATGTGTAATGACATAAGCGATAAATTTTTAATATTTAAATTCAAACGTCTTCTAAAGTATGTTTTCTTTCAAAGTATGTATAGTAGTTCCAAAATCAGCAGAGTTACGATTACCTGACTATAGCTCATTGTATCCTTAACTTAGTTTGCTCATACTGTATGTATATTTTTATCCAATTGTAGAGACAACCATACACATGCATTTACAATCGATCTTGAACAGGACTGGAAAAATGTAACTGTTCGTATCAATTACTTCAATTACTAATTATCTAATTATTAATCCTAACTCACGCTTTGCCGCCGACAGGGACAGTAACCTTCCTAACTCACTAAGTCAGATACTGGCTGCAGTGTCCTAAGTCTCCGAAACCGTCAGCTGACGAATTCTAACTCGGTGCTATAGTGATCGATTTTAAAAACACTATGTAACTTTACTTCATGCACGACTATCGACTAAGCAATTACATACTCGTACCCTGCAACTGCAACGCGTGCACTCGGGAATGCACTAAATACTTGGTTACACGGCGGAGCACGTCAGAACGATGCAGGTGTGTTTGTTGAACGAGAATACGAATAAGCACTTATAAGGTACCTATGTATATGTCGGGCCTGCTCCATCGTCGCAGTTATTTGCTTCCATATTAAATACCAATTAAATGTATGATTGAAACCTTTTTAATAAACACAATCACTTTTATTTATTTCCACTCTTATTCACTGAATGACACTGTTTTGACAGCGTGCAGTTTTCAATATTAAGTGATAAACAATCCCACCATTACTTGATTATTAATTAATTAGAAAAAATTAACCTATTATTTTATTTTTAATTAAAAAAATAGAAAAGGCTAGCGCCCGTACGGCCTGCTCTGATCGGGCATTATAATTGTGGCGTTACATTAATATGGTACAGTGAATTTGGCATAATCAATCACACCAGCATCACCCGTCTTGGAGTCTAACCTCCAAGACCTAGTTTTAAATTTGAAACACACTGTTTAAGGTTATCGCAAACGAATATTAGACGCTAATAAAATAAACAAAGAAAACTTATAAATTATTTCACATTTTCTAAAATGACCTGCCCGATAATTACGAGTGGTTTTTATTGAGTAAATAATAAATAAATGATGCTACTTCAAACATACAAAGTCATAAAATGAGGAATGTTAACGTCAACCTTTAGTACTCGCGAGAACAGTGCCGCTGATGTAATACAATTTATTACCTCACAATCAGTATTAATATGTACTACAAATCTGAAGGAACTACCATCAAAATAATTGTATACTTCCTAGACACTCCAATTTTTAGAATGTTAGGGAAAGAATGACTGTTTTGTCAACATAACAATTAATCCTGTTGAGAATTCTTACAACGCAAAATTTAGTGCGGCATTTATATAATCAAGTGTTCTATATGAGATAAAAAAGGCACTTTTTTGGTTTCACATTTGTTTTATACCGAACAGGACAGGAAAACTTATTTAGTTTTTAGTCTTTAAAAGGCAACCAACTGATGATCCTTTCTATGACTGAGTTTTTTATTAATTGACAAAATTACCGACAACGGACCTATAATCAACAGGTTGCGCAAGAGACCAATCGATAAAAATCCTAATTCAGTGAGTGTCACATTGAGAACTGAAAGAATGTTGTGAATATTGTGACGTCACTGCGCATTCGCGTTTTATTGTAGCACACAATAAAAGTTGTAACGCAAGCGTATCACGTAGCATTCTTACTATGTAACATATAGTACATAACTATGTAACATATATTACATAGTGGAGTTGAACTGCATGAAGAATGGGCATTGTGACGATCGTGATTTCGTGGTATTACCGCCCAGTTGCAGTTAAGTCCTGCTATTTAAGATAAGATAAGAAATTAATCTCAGCTGTATTATTTAAACGCTTCTCAATTTGATTGTACTTACACATGGCCGCAGAGATGTAACTATGCAAGTAATATAGTTATTCTTTATCCTTTCGAACAAAAGAAATGATTTCTGTAAATATTGAAATCTTTTACTCGATTCTGAAATTCGTCAACTAAAATTTTAACAGATCTATTTTAACAGATCATATTTCACCTTTTGAATGATATTGTCGCGTCTCTTGTGTGAAAATCTCACTTAATTAATTACATTATGTCTACTTATATGTTTTCGTCAACAATTGCTAGTAAAGTTGCTGTCAAAAACAATACCTACGTTAATATATATGTACAAATGTAGTTGCAGTGTCGGAAAATAATACGAATGACACGGTATCGCATCCGTTACTAAACACGCATGTTTTGAACGTCGTAAATAATGGTAGCGCTCGTAATACAGACAAAAAATGTGAATAGCGTGAAATATGCAGTGTTGTGGCTGCGGCCTTTGTTTTGACGTGACGTGTGCCTCTTTATTAACATTATCAACGCTCGTTACCATTATGTCACGCATTTCTAACTTAATTGTAATATTTTAAGAGTATACCACGCATAAACACAATGCCCACAATTCCCATCTTCGTTGCTATACTCTTGATTTCATTCTAAGTTATAGATTTGATATGATAGAATGGCGATACTTTGCCGTGGTATATTTTATGTATAATATGTTATTATTATATTATCTGATGTTAGCAAGTACAACAGTAGTAAACATCTTGGGTGGGTTCTTTAAATTGGGTAGCTCCGAAAATATGGCACTTAATATTAAAAGGTGATAGACAAATGACTATAATCAATGTAATATGTGTAATCTTTACCTCATCGCCTGTGCAATTTAACGTAATATCAAGGATAAAAAATTTTGTTATATAATTTTTTGTTCTTGTTCTGTGTTCTTTGATCACGTCGACACATACACATCTGTACACATACATATATTTCATCGCCTCCATTCTTAATATTGTTAATATTGCAATACAAGACGTTTACGATCACAACGATTTACGATCCAAACAAATTATATTTACTCGATCCATTGCACAATGTACCTGCGAGGGCCTCATATGTATAAACGTTCATATACAGTCAGCATAATCAGATCTTTTGCAAGCAATTTTTCAACCTTTTCCTGCGTAATAACGAACTAAACTCGTATCAAGTGTAACATCCGTCCCATTCCTACAGTTCTTTTCAACATATCAAAAAATATGACTTTAAAAGTACGTGATCACTATTCATTTCTATCTATTAAAACTTGTTTTAAGCGCTAAAAATTCAAAAAGAGTCGGAAAACTATTTCACCCCTGTCTACTCGGCTGCTAGGAACCACGAGGTGCTAATCGAGGAACGCGCGCGCATAACGCGGCATGATGGCCATTTAGCCCCACTTTACCCTGTTTGTATTTAATGTTACCTTCTACCTAATATCGCCCTTCCTGTGTAACTGGAACTATTGAACCGAAACCGCTTGACTACTTATTGGTAAAATAAGCCCTTAGTTTAAACAACGAACAAATTTCTTCCTTCTATATTTTTTGTTACTAGCGTTATGTAATATGGCCCTCCGGAGAAGTTGGGTTGGAATGACTCCTTTTGTAACATCGATATCTATTTGAAATGAATTTCTAAAATTCATAAGGCAATTTTCTTGATTAAATTTTAATTATAAAATTAAGCTGAGGTTTCGAATCCGTAACCGAATGTGTTTCGAAAGATTAAATCCATTGAAGGCTAAAATTTAAGTCGACGTCGTATTCATTTCAATAAAAATTCCAATCGAAGAACTATAATAAAGATCCTTAAAAATGTAATTTCTTTTAAAAATAAGTATACCGTGTCCACATTCGTTGACGCCAATGCTAAGTTACAACGTTACTGAACAATTTTAAAAAATGTACCCGTTTGTAAATTTAAAAATGGTTTCTACCTACAACTACTGACATTTTCAAAGAAACTTCACAACTTTGAAAATTGAAACCCTCTCGATTAATGTATTGGGGATTCAACCACTTCATTAGTTGTGAATTGTATATCATACACATCTTTGACTGTATAGATGCTGTACGAATTTACAATCAATTTATAAAGGAGATCTAAGTTGCCACAAGTACCTACTTATCTATACCTGAAATAAAAAAATTATAATAAAATAATACAACGTTTATGCGAGTTAAATATGATTTAATTTCGTAATTTTTCTTAGCAATTATATGATTTCGTTTTCAGCATCAGAATAATTATTATAAATATTAGACAGGGCGAATACAAGACAGTGATCACATAACAGACTTATTATGTGTAAGCGCATATTTCACATAATATTTTTAAACATTTGGAATGTAAATACATATACATGTCTTTTAATATACTTTCGACTAATCGATGGAATATAAGGTGGAATGTAAAGCTACACAATTCACACCGACAGCAACATTGAATGCTCAGCAGATACATGTTGAGTTAATATTCGAACATACACTGGACATAGGATACACTAACGTTTTAATTTCAATTATTTGTCCTATGTTATACATTTGTTTAACTATTCGTTATAGACACATACTTATACACTCGTTACAATGCGAACACAAAGTCTTTCTGCCACCACGCTATGGCACAGATCATATAAAATTAAAAGTTACAAAGTCCTTTATTGTGAAAATACAATTATGAAAAGAAAGTAGTGACAACTGATGTCCTTACATGAGGTACGCCGCCAGATTGTTGCTTGGAAAGTTGAAAAATAGAAATGTCAGTGAATTGCAATAAAGACATCATTCTCATACAAATCAAGAAAACACTATTATGAAAATAAGAGATTCAAAACCTATCACTCTCAGACGAACACTTAAAGTAATATATACATAACGTTCAAAATCAAACAACAAACTCATAATACACGTACAACTGTAGTAGTAAGTGGTGACTGAAGTTGATCAGAAAACATTGGAATTGATGTTTCGCTGCAGGAAGTCAATCGAAAGAATCTAGGTCGGAGTACGTAATCAACTGCGGCTTAACACAAGAGAGCGGTTGGTCGGATAGATTAAATATCCATAATTAAATACAAAACATTTTAATACAACTTTACAACTAACATCTACGTTTACATATTTCCGATTAACGTTTTTGATAAATAAGTACCTAAACACAAATTTATTATATTTACAAGCAGATAACACGATCCGTACTTAATTAACCGTAAAGCGTTTTAAATAATAATACACTGAGAATTGACGTAAAGGCGCTTTAACTACATTTATGGCGAGCCAGCCGGAGCAATCGAGGTTCGTAAAACTCAAGTCAGGGATTCGTCGCAAGGGACGAACGACGAGTCCGTCGCGTAGTGACGGACACGCGTCGCATAGTTCCCTCGCCGCATACAAGCATCAACGTTCAGCGGTGGTCTGTCGGAAGACTCGTGACTAGCGAGAATACTATTTGCTCTTTCCTCAGAAAACCTTTTTTCCTTTTAGAGCACGAGTCCGAGAGCAGGCACAAGAGCAAACGAGCGCCACGATATTACACGACCTTAAGGAATTTCACAGCTCCAGACGTCGGTCCCGGCTCGGCTTTTTTCTCCCCATTCAAATGTTTGCTCTCTCTCTCGCTTCAGCTACCATTCATGCGGCGTTTGAAACGCCGCGGCCACCGCGGCCGAATGCTAACCTAACGCTATCCAGTCCTCGTCACTGTAATAATACTGCGGTAGTTGACTAATACTCTGTCCACTCACAAGGTCCATCGACAGCTGGCAACGGAACGCGTTAAGCGTTGAAGCGTAAATGAGCTGCTAATAATGAGACGAGCCGTCTACGTGCCGTCGCAGTTCCTTCGCCTCTGATGCCTGCCGTGGTGGTGGCGAACGCCATGGCAAGGGGGTTTGATAGAGTTCTGCGACAGGGGCCGGAATCTACGCGGAGGACGCCACTTGGTCAAGTCGCCTGCAAGCATAGTATTGTGCCTGTCTAAGTCGAAATCGTGCGCCTCCTTCATGAAAGAGAAACACTTGTGCTGTCTCTCGGGGTAGCGGCTCCTCCCGCGTCGTAGTTGTGCACCCTTTCGGGTGAACCCTATGTATCGATCTTCGTTCTTCACCAGGTGATATCTGTTGTAGCCATCCACGAACTCCTCCTTGAAGAGGCAGCTCGGCAGCCGCTCCGCTTGGGACCGCGTCTGTTGGTGCGAAAATATCAATTAATTTATTATTATACAAAGCTTATTATATTTCACTTTAATGACGGGTGGTACAGTTATCGTGACTGGATATAAATGTTCTGCAAGCTATAAAGTGGCTATATAACACCACGAATGCCTGCGTCTTTGACATAGGCGATGTGTTATTTGTATTTCTATATCTAAATACCGAAGTGTTTAGGTGTAATCAACGTTGAACGTACCAGACGCCTGCCGACCAGCCGCGACCGGTTGAAGCATAGGTACATGTCCTGCACGGGCGAGTGGATGAGGAGGTCTAGGCTGTAACTGCGAGTGCTGATGGTGAGATTCGCTGTAACAAATAGAAATATAACAATTAATGAACTGTGAACACAATACAAGCACAATTGATGTATATCATTGACTTAGTATTGCATAACAATGATAACTATGCCCTTAACACCTCTAAAGAATTAATAATAATGTCTTGGGACAATTTCAAACGCGATAATCTGATCCCCCTATAGTCAGATCCAATATTATGGTAGAAAAATTCTACATTAAAATTACAATAAAAAGTACAACAGACTTGGTAAATACATATTATAAACTGTTCTAATTTATTGAAACATAACAATCGACTAAAGTAGATTCTTAGCAGTTTTCATTCTATTTTCAAACGGTCATCATGTCTAGACATTAATTCGGGCAGTGTTATTAAATTACTGAATCCATAAGGCGTATTACAATATGTAAAAGAAAGTAATATTCGTGGAATTTTCGACACTGCCTCCCGCTCGGCAATTATTACACCCGGAGGTGCATGGCTTTTGGTTTGAAACAACGCCGCTAACGGGTCACATAATAAATTCAATAATTAAATACATACACATACACGTTCGTACAAAAGCGGGAAAGTCAAATGCAGTGTCAGGTGCAACAAACTAATCGTTAATGATATTTGAACACTTATAAAGTACAAAAATAAAATGTCGATAAATATTAATCTATTGCTGGACATTGAATACTTGACAACCTACATTTGGTTTACATGCCCCAATGAAAAGTTAAATATATAAAATAATGATTACTACACGACTGGTAATGTCAGACAATGTAAAATTATGTAAGGGCTTGCGGTTAATGTTATGCGAATTGCGCAGAAAATTTTCAACAAATCACTATTTATGTCTTTAACAAATTTGACCGATACACTGCTAACAACAATTAACGAAGAGTAATATGCGAAATTTCACATGGGTGTAAAACTAAATACCTTATAGATAAAACTTTCTAGGTCCATGAAGCGGACGTATTTTTGTACACAACGTTAATAACGTCTGTCGCAAAATATGAACATAGAATAAAGAATGTAATGTGGTACAAAGAATATAAAATAATACGCAAGAGAATGCAAATACAAAAAAATTACATCATATAGTATTGTTTCCTTATATACTTATCCGTATTAAAGGAAAGTTACATTTCAGATTTTTTTTTAATTTTAAAATCTCATTTTATGTAGGTAATCAAATTACATTCTAAATAGATTATGTGCATATTAGAATTATTTTAATGTAACGAACATAAAATATTATAGTTATTTCCTCAACACTATTATCAAATATTACTAAGTTTTAAAAATATATATTTGACCTACATGTAAACCTTCCCGAGGCGTCGATTAGATAATGTAAAAGAGGAAAGTCGCCGAGTAGGTAAGGAATTCGATGAGTAGAGCCGATGGGAGTCGAATAAAAAGAATTAATAAAAATAAAAGTACAGTCGGCCGACTATGACCGGCCATGTCATTTCAATTAACATTAAAAGAAATAAAAATGCTTCGGGCCGGGACATCGAGGACATAAATTTGTTATAATTTCGATACTCGGTGAGGGCGCGTGAAAGTGATAAGCTTTAGTGTTATGGTGTTTTAGTTACATGTCTTAAAATAAGCTCTTTATTACTTGAAGAAAAAAAAGCAAAAAAAAACTGAGCATAAAGAATGCACAGCTAAAATAACTTTCAAATAAATGTTTAAATCTCATTAGTAGTGGTGGCAAATATGCGTTTTTAACTAAATAGTTTTTTGTATCTATCACTAGCGTAAGTAGCAATTACAAAGATTTTTTATCTTATTCAATTCTAAATTGGAATTAAAACCAATATTTAAATCCAAGAGCTAATTGGTACTTTATCTCATGGATAACGTTGCAACGAGTCGGTGCAACTTTATATGAGAGAAATTCGCCTATCACAGATTAATTTATGAGACATTGAGAGACACAGCTGTTGCACAAAGAAACGAATATATCTGGTCTGTGTTAACATTTGAGCCCTAGACGCAGGTTTTTTTATTTTTTATTACGGCCAGATACAGAACAAACAAATGTGCTCATCACACAAATGTTTGTCCTGGGTGGGAATCGAACCCACGACCTCCGGTT
>DWGJ01000764.1:0-25543 GCA_018246895.1 Aspitha aspitha aspitha | reverse complement strand
AGGACAGAGATATTTGGCACTCGCTGCTTTCTGCCTACCCCGCAAGGGACCTGGCGTGACGATATGTTGTTGTTGTTGTTATTTATTGAAACACAGCTTCAGATGGCACAGGTAACAGATCGGTTAATATATATCTGTCTGTTCATGTCACAATGTACACTTATGTTCACATGTTTTTGAAGAGTTCCTTTATCCTGATTGCTAACAATCTAAAAAGTGAGGTAACACGAGGCGTACTCGGCCTTTAACTGGCTGACCGATCGAAGCAATCGTTCACAAATATTTCGGTTCCAATTGGAATAATTAGTTCAATCACAACTTGATTCGAGATTTTGTAAATTGCGATAGAAGTTTTTACTAACCGGATTTTTATCTGAATCGAGCTGGTGGTGCTGGCTGGTGGAATAAATCCTGCTACTAATGAATACTAATCAACTAATATTTATTTATACCTATGACAAATTGAATTTCTATTAACAGTCTAACTTCTACAGTCTCAATAAAGGTCGGTTGCAGATGTTGATGGGCCGCTAAGGCAGATTGTGACTGCTGCCTGCTAATTTGCTACTCTCTTTACTTAAAAAAAACGAAGCGACATGACTGTCGTTGTCATAATTTTCAAAAGGTTTACACGCTGTATCACAACAAACACTGGATTAATTTTAGTTCACTATCAAACCCATCTGGGTAGCGATCCCCAAACAACGGAAAGTGAGGCGCGCGACTGCAATTTGTCATCCGCTGTAACGACAGCTGGTGTCCTTTTGTTCGGATCGTTGAGCCTGGATTACACAGATTTGTGTCCGATTGAAAAATATTGCTGCTATCCAAACGGGACGACGTGACATACAAAATCAATATAGCTTTATGTGGCATCCCATACAATCTTGATGAATCAAACGAGTTTCGTCCGATACTATACTAAGGCTCGCATGCTTCTGATAACTTTGATGTAAGTGAGGTTGCGTGTAGCCGCAAATGTTTTATTGAACACAGCACAAACACGCGTACAAGTTCAAACCTTCATACAAATTCAGCCTGTGAAAATGGACAAGTAATAAAAAATTTTCCTGTAATTAATTCACTCGATTGGAAAAGCATTAACTTTATTTCTGACCTAGAATTCCGCATAGCAAAGCTTTATGCACTAAAATTTATTTATCAGCAACATTAATTTACGAAAATTCTGTGCAATAAATATTTTGTACTCAAACTGAACCACCAGAACGTGAAATAGCAAACAATACATCCGAAGTATTATTTCCAGGGGCGCGGGGATTGCCACAATTTTCTCCAACTTAATATTGCATTCGTACGCTGACGCCGCGATCGAGCCAGTCTGAGGTCGAGTCTACTATTTCCGACCGTTCCCCATTTCGCGCCATTGCGCCAAAGTGCTTAAGCGTCTCAGCATGCGAGACTTGAAACAATAAGCAGTGGGATCTTAACGTTGATTGTCGCTTTTGGAATGCTTTTACGCCCCTCCAATGCGCTCGCGTTTTGCGAATGCATCGGTTATATTCAAAGTTATGCCGAAAGTTCTTTTAAATACATAGTTATTCCTCATCTAATTTGAATGGATATGGTACAGAGCATTTTAACTTATAAAGACATATCTACCAATTGATCCATTTTACAATGGATTTAAGCTAATCATTTACAGTTAAAATATTGGATAATAGTATTTGCTTATGGTTAGGTTACAATTCCTAATCTCAAATTCAAAGTCGGTACCTATACAAGTTTAGAGTTACCATCAAAAAATACTTTAGGTAATATAAAATGTAAATCGTTAGTTTTGTATACGAGGATTCGTTACATGTGGAATTTTCTGGAAAACATTAAATGTTCAGATGCTTTCAGAGTCTTGTGTCGTCGATAGGGGCTCCAACGAGCTCTCTAAGGAGGGACTTATGCACGTAAACAGTAATGGCGTGTTCAGACTTCGAACATTTTTTTTTGTTGTACTACATTACATTCAAGAACCGGCAACCTAGTGATTAATTATTTCTTGAGAAACGAGGGCTTGTGAATCGTTGCGTAAGACGACTGCTAACTACATAGGTGAAGTGAACTTCTTAAGATATTCCGCAATAATCTTGATTGATTGTGTCATAGTTGCTTTTTGAGCGTCATTTTATTCGTATCGATTAAAATAACCATTATCATTCTAATGATTAAGCTAATTTTGAACATTGATGTTTGATATTATCATACGTCCTTACATAAATACATACAAACGAAAAAGTCTTGAGAATTTCTTCTGTAGTCTTGTATTTAAAAAATATTAAAATTTAAAATCGAAACGTTCTAAATCTGATGACTCTCTTATATGTAGCTGCATACAGAAAGCAAATAAGGTCACTATAGCAAAGTATCCAGTTAAAGACTCGTCTGTTTTCTGTTACTAGAACAGCAGCCATTTTGTCTCCAAACTTTCAATTCTAGTAATAAAATCTCTATTCAGCGTCTTAGTAAAATGTTGTTTTGTGCAATATCAATGTAACTTTGTAAATCATCGATATTTCTGTCTTAATAGTTTTCGTTACTTTTATGTTAATTTTAGTATGGAAACATTTACAACGGTGTATTACTAGCCGTATTTTCACAAATCCACAGTGGAACATCGTGGTGAAGAATACTCCAGGCTTCTGCCATTTGCTGGGTGGACCCGTTGAAGGATCTAGAAAATCTAGAAAGGACTGCAGCCAATTCTTATTTGTGACATGTAAGTTGAAGGTAAAGAAATTCACTCAATTAAAGTCTAAATAAATAATATTTTTCATCTGTACTTGGAACCCCAGGGTAATGCACCAAATTTTACTTCGACGTTAAACTAGAATTGCGGTTGCATTATTAAACATATCAACCACCAGGTAGGTACGTGAACCGAAAACTTAATACGGCTATGAAACAAAAAAATCCTACAGAAAATATTCTTGGTTTTTTGATGACTTCACGTCTGGAATATTTGATAGTTCTTTCCCTTTGATATTAGAAATAAGAGCTAGAAAACAACACCGAATGTTGTTTTATTTTTTATTCAAATATGTACAATATTGGTATTATTATTTGGTTAAACTTTTCTTTTATTGGTTCATTGAATATTTGGACGCCATTTTTGTATTCGTCACATCATATAAATTGAAAGTATACCCATACAATTTTTATTACAAATATGTTATTAAACTTTATTTATGTTATGAAATGTTTCCATGTCTAGGTATAGGAAATAAAAAATGAGCGGCATCATAGCATCAAAAGAATTTGGTTCATAATAAGTATTGGCGTTAATATCTAACAGGAATATTAGTGTAATTCAATGCTAACTCAATCCTGTTTATTGAAAGGTCGGATTCGCTTTTTTATTTCTTATTATCCGATGCTAGTTTTGCAACAGATTAGCATAATCATTACATGAAATTACACAGATGCTGCTGCAAAGCTGTAAGGATTGACGATATTTAAAAAAATCAATGTATGTACATTTACATGCATATTGATTTTTGCTCTGACCAAATAACGGTAAACCACAGTTAGGCTCAACGTGAATTAGCTAACACCATCGTACATATCACCAGAATCGAAGACCCCTGTTTCACTCAAATCTAACTCGAATGCCATTCACTGACCCAACAATGATAGGTCTAAATAAAATGGTTAATACGGAGCAGCATCGGACATCAGCCGATTTGCATATGAAAGAGGTAAAGCCAATAGTGTTTTGTTAAGCACCGACGTTTATGTAGCGTTTGATGGCTCGTGATATTATTTCTGATACTTAGCAATAACTAAGCCTTTACGCTACTATGTATTTATGAACTAGGAATTGTCTGAGATTGAACGTCTTATATATAATGTTTATTAAATACTTATCAGAAGCAAGTATTTCGAAAAGACTTTAACGGTTACTTTCCTGATTAATTATTTTTAGTCTTGAATAATCATCGTTATTAGTATTATTACCGAAATTAATATGATCATATCCATTGCCTAATTATATTATGAATTTTTCTTACCGGAAATAATTACAATGATGAAAAGAAAATCCGGTCTTCATTAAATGGAATTATTTTTTTCTTATCTAAGTCGTCAGAATTATTTAATAAAGGAAGGCAGCGACATGCCAAATTAACCCTAGAATGTAGAACTTCGTCTGCCTTGGAGCTTTCGTCTACAAATTTAAAGGAAATATTGGGATTCTCGCTGCCAGTGTTAAAATTTAACTTACCGAAATGAAAACACCTGTTATATTAGAAAAGTTTGAATGTAAAATTGCAGTTGATTTATAAGAAGTATTATTTCATTTTTTTCCATCATCATCATTTTGTCGTTCTCCAATAAAATAGTTCGGTAAGATAAATTACACCGTGTGCTACTCCTAAAGGTCCGTAAATTAGACTTGATTGCAAGCAGAAACAGATTTTTTCTTTAGCTGTCAATGTACCTAACATTTCTAAGGTACAATTTCCGAAATTTAAGATAAAGTTCCTTTCAATGGAAACAGAAAAGATATTATCCAGAACCTGTTCGGTAATGAAAGCTGTCCAGTTCGTTTCTTGCTCGACATTTATCTGGTCTCTATTGAAATAGGGCTCAGTCGTTCTATTAATGGATAAAAACTAATATTGAGTGAACCAACAGCGCTGCTGTGTATTACATGTAGCACTTAGAAAATTACATTTGTACAAGGTGACCGAGCATCTTGGTTGTATTTAGAAGGGACAGATGTATGAAACGATCTGGCCCTTAATATATTGAAGCTAAGAGTAGATACTACGCACAAATGCTTCTGATATTTCTACTAAAACGTTATATAATACTAAAAATATGTTACAAGGAGAAAACACTAATAATGCGATATAAACAACTAAGTAATTGAACTAGTGGTGGTGGAAGAAAAGAAGAATTGGCCTTTTCGTCGCGACAATGAGAACTAAGAGAGAAATTTTGGAAATTCCACCCCTACGGTGGTACAGGGCTAGAAAGATTGTACGAAAATTTGGAGGTTAAACAATTGAAATTTTGGATTCTTGATCTAATTGAATAATAAAAGTTAAAGATTATTCGTTTTTGGAAATGCAGATCATGGCGCTCCAGGCCAAAGCTAGTAATGAATAAAAGACAAAGATAATTAAAAATATTGTTCGTTTTTGATAAATATAATAACAGATATCTTTATATAAACTAAGGTTACTTGGTTACTATTAATCAGTGTTTTTTTTAATATTTTAATAGTTTCCGTTTATTCCTGAAATATGTATTAAAAAGCTGAGAAACTTAAATCTAGTACTAATTGTGCGAGTCTTATCTTATATTGTTACTGTAGAGCCGTTCACTACATATCCCAATTTCTCCATAATTTAAGCGGAAATTATGAACATGTTTTGCTTTCCAACTGCTTCCGTTTCAGAAGGCATTGCACACCTAAATTCATACCACAAGCTATGTTATTCATAATTTCCTTGCGGGAAATGTGTTACGTGGAATCAATATAGTAATAAATTTATCCAAATACTATACGGAACGTAGCTAAGGCCCTTTCAATTTCCTGCCAAGCTTCCGTGCGTTGCTAGTGTATAAACTCTCAACCTGTGGTTCGCAACCTCCAAAGGTGATAGCAGTCTGTTCTAAATAAAAAGACTTGTATGCTAAGGATTCATTTATTAAAAATTAATTTTTTTAAATACAACATTATAAAATTATATATAATCATTAATAATAAAATAGAAAAATAAATATACATATAACCCAGTTTATTACAGCGATTAATAATTAGGTTTAATTTATGCAATGATTAGCTTTCTATTTCACTTAAAAAGTATTTGCCTCCAAGCTTTTATTCCCAAATAAACTTTTATTTATGATCTTACTTTAACAATACAGCAACGGGAGTTGTAAAAGGGAGCTGTTGGTTGGTAAAGGGGTTGTGGATCGCTTCATAAAAATGGTTGAGAAACAATGCCACAGCAGAACATGCTCACCGACTACCGCATCTCGTATTGCGGATTAATTTAGAACTAGTTCAAAGTGCACGTCAAACTATGATATTATTAACATCCAACAATAAACTTGGATCAAATAACCAGACATAGTTAACAAACAAATTAATTATGAATTTTTAAACTTTTAAACTACCTACTTGTGTGTACGTGAATTGAATTAGGGTTGTTGCGGATGCGGAATTTTTTTTTACATCGTCATTATTACTTTCAATGATTCATTTTTCAGGCTTGACTATCTATCTATTAAATAACATTGTCAACAGCCGTGAGAATAGCTAAAAGAGGTCCATTAAAATCATTAAACCATAGCGAAACATCGTGTGACGTAGTGCAAGTTTTATCTTATGATTATTTCATAGTACGTGATGTAACTAAATCCTTGCATTGGGTTCGGAAAAAAAACTTACGCAAGTAAAAAAATTGAGACATAATGCTCTTTAACCTTTTCCATTTACGAGTAGGTATATAACAGAATAGGCCCCGTTTCGATTAAATATAGCGATAGAAATAGACGTCTAGAAATAAGACAAAGCGTCGATCGAGTAGAGAGAGGGTCGATAAGAAAAACCTAAGCCGCAAATTACGCTAAAAGTGAAATACCTACTGAAGAAACGGATTGTTCATGTCTTTTAGATTGTTCGTAGACTTCTGTTAGTTTCATAAAGAGGTGTTCACCCATTATCATCACCTATACATCTATATGTGAATTGAACAAAATTATAAAACACGCGTAACAAGTCAGAGGTACGCGCCAAGGTCGAACACACCCCCCCGGTGGGAGAAGCTGAATTTCTAAGTACTAGGCTATCACTACTTCTACCAGTCGGGACATATACATATTTACGTACATATATTACCTCTAGAGACAACAAGTTTCGTGCACACACGCAGCGGTTATTTTAACGCTACAAATCGCAGTTGCGTGCGTGCGTGTTCATTCCCGCGTTCAATTACGTCATGCGATCAACTTCTGTAATGTATCGGATACTTGGTAATTACGAGTGGAAACAGAATTAATTTACTTCTAACTTACGCCATATTAAAACAACTTTTTAAACACTGTGGGTAAAGGGTAGGGTAACATTAATATTTTCGTTCTGTGAGATTTTGATTTGTGCCAATATGAGCTGCCAAAAAAATATGTCAGGAATTTGTAAATTCTGTGTTAAGCACTTCGATATAGTTCGGGGCTTTCAGCTAGTTCGTAAAACAATCCGAGACTGACTGAGAACTTTCTAAAACTCTCTAACCAGTTCGGAAACTGACGGCTACAATTCAGTTGATTTTTTTTCACTTAGTTGACGTTTTTCACTTAGGCTATTCGTGACATTAAAATTTTAATTCACGTCAGTAGCTTCGTCTAACGATTCGCTTGAATTGACTGACACTCACAAGCACGCACATTTAAATATTACTTGCTAAAACGGTGAAGGACGTCCTGAGAAAACCTGCACATCTTAGAGTATAAATAAATAATAATAAATAAATAGATGGGGAATATTCCACACACGGCTGTCTGACAGCTTATAAACATACATAAATACATAATATAGTACTTATACATAGATATTTTATTTACGCCCAAACACAGAACAAACAAATGTGCTCATCACCGAAATGTTTGTTCTGGGTGGGAATCGAACCCACGACCTCCGGTTTTGCAGTCAGGGTCTCTAACCACTCGACCACGAGGCCAGTATGTTATGAAATGTGTATGTTATGAAATGAATAATGTTTTAGAGTTGTGTGAATTTTATCCGTTCACGTTGGTCCTTGGCGGCGGCTGGCAATCTTCTCACTATCAGAACAGATCCGTATCCAGCAATGGAAAAATAAATGACATGAGAATAAACTGTGTCCCCAAAATAAAATTTTGTGTACAAATAAACTTTTACCAACCAAAAAATATATTTCATTTCGTGACTTAATTCTCACTACTCTAATTCTACGCTGCCTGAAAATAATTACTTACACAAATCGGTAATACTTAATTAATTTTGTATAGGTACATATCAAACAAAAACAGTTTTGTAAATATTAACTTTCGATATTAACTCTAGCATGTTTTATCGTGAAACTAACCTTAGGAACTTGTAAAAGTCAAACATTATAACATTTTAATACAAAAAAATTGTTTAATGTGTCTCTAGAGAAATAAATGGATACCAATCAGTCTAAAAGCTAGACGTAATAATGAAATATAAGATGAACTGAATTCAGTTGAATATGGAAAGGAGAACAAAGGAAATGAAAAGCAGTTTATAGCGAGGAAGTGGGGTCTCCATCCGCGTTTATAACACGTGTAGGTACTACAGGCTTCTAGCTGAATAGATTCCTTCTCGCGGAAGTAAGTCGAATGCCGCTTCCGCGACACGAATGCAGTTTTGTTCTGAATCCTATCTAACTTTTTAATGGCATTTCTCCTTTTTCTGATAAGAGCAAGTTTACTGTAAGTACGTATACGTGTTGATATATTACTCGTATATTGGTAGACCATGTCTACGATTCCCGCGAGGAAGTACCTACCACGCCTATGTCTTTTTCCACCGTGAAAAAATTGTTATTACATCAATTTGTACCTACCTTGTTTTAGACCTCAAAAGCCTGTAACTTCAAGAGCGTCTAAAGTCTGTGTTTATAAAATTGTACGGAATGCATAATTTTATAAATAGCTTTTCATTTGCTTGTACATATTCTTTCATTGCGAATCGTACTATTTTCATGTGGATATCAAAATTCAGTGGGCTATTAAAATATCGTTAAGCTAGATTTGGTAAAAACTAGTACAAAAATATTGTACGCAGAATCCAGATTCATATCCATTATTTGCTAAATAATGGATATTGAATAATCTCGTAAAAATCGAAACCGTAACATTTGTCGGTTTAATCCGTTCCCGCTCGCGCATTCCACTGCTATTGCATAAAAGATAAAACAACGAAAAACTCGCGATTATTGAACTGAAAACCTGAATTTTTCATTACGATGCGTGTGCGAGGTGACACGTGAAATATCAATTCAATTCCGGTTTCGGTAAGAGACGGTTGCTTTTAATTTTGTGAACTCACCAACTGTGACATGAATTTAGGTTTAGTTTTTAATGTTACTTAGTCGATTGGATAAAGTTAACCCTTATAATGCCTCGTTAATCACTGTGTCTAACATGAAATTCTCGCCTCAACTCGGCATCTAAGATCCATGAACATCTATTCAATAGTGCAAGCATTTTCTAAATTCCAAATTCCAATTGAATGCCTGGGTTATGGTATTTATGGAGGAGGGCCGATATACATATACATAGGCATAAAACAAGTTAACGTGCCGCACATACAACGTCCAACAACGTCAACAACAACAATAATAACATTAACAACAGCAATGTGTTTGTTCTGGGTGAGATTGGGTGGTTACTAAAATTCATACCTAATCTATCACTGCGTAGTTCTAAAAGTTATGTAAGATATTACTAGCGAAATTATTAGAAAGCTTGGTAACAAATTTCGAGTTAATTATACAAATAAAATATGTAATATTGTTCTCGCTGATTAGACGCGGTTTCGCAACGCGTAGAAATTCCCGTTTTAATTAAAGCCAACTCCAATTGTAGTTAAATTGTTCTGTTTAGATTTGTAATTCTATTTCTATGTATTTGCTTATACTCGAGCGAATATGTAGTTTAGAATATAGTAGTTTGATTGGATTATAAATACTTGGAATAGAGTACGTATAATAATAATAATATTAATAATTGTAATAAAATCTTGGGGGACACTCGGCCATCCGATCCCAAACTAGGCAGAGGCTGTGGTGACAAGGTAACTGATAAACATGCTATATAATATGTACTTATATTTTTTGCTAAATCCAGAGAAAAAAACAAATGCGCTCACACAAATGCTTGAGCTGAGCGGGTATCGAACCCACAACGTCCAGTTAAACAGTCAGCATCTCTGATCAACTGGTTTACTCAATTTTATGGTTTTATCTTCGATAATGACGAACTTCCACACAAACTTTCATCCCCTATATCAGCCCCATTCAAACGTTTTTATCGCTATAAAAAGTATCTTATGTCCTTTCCCAAAGTCAAGTCTATTGCTGTAGAAAATTTCATTGAAATCGGTTTAGGCGTGAAAGCGTATCACACAGACACAGAGTTACGTTCGTTTATAATATTAGTAGGCATTATGTTTTAATACTTTAGTCATAATATATGCCACAAATTAATTCCTGCAATATTTATGTATGAATGAATTGTTACCCTCTAAAGTCTCCAACTTCTCTTGTTAGTGTCTCGGGATAGCTGTCCTCGGAACTATTTAATGGAATGGAAGTTTTAATAATAAATCCTTAAGGGAATGACCTTTGACAAGTTTAGAAGTTCTATCCCAAGCTTATTAGGTCACATATTAGAATTTTCATTCAAATATCACGTTGCAACCTGTACTGCTTGTTCATAAAAGTGATAGCCTAGTGGTATGACATCGAGTCTCTTTCTCCGGAGGTCTGAGTTCGAAGCTCGGCAGCCACCTCTGACTTTTTAAGTGCGTTTTACAACGTAAAATTTCAAGTTTTAAAATCTTCAATATCAATAGGTAGTTTTAACGTTGAAGGAAAAACTCGTGAGGAATCTTGCACTTCGTACGGTATGGTATAAAATATAAATCGGCCTAGCGCTAATGCAACCGCAGAGCGGAAGTAATATGTATAATAAATGAAATAATTCCGTATTTACATTATTTATCTTAACATTCTCTGTTTCGTACATACCATTCCTATTATACACACTTCTTTCGCATGTTCCGTTGTCAAATCTTTTTCTTCTCCTTTCAGTGGATTCATATATTACATTTCTCATTATGTTCATAAAAGTGGCAATGCATTCGCTTACACCAAAGCAACATCTGAACAAGACGGACAACGAGAAACGAGAAACAATACAGAAACAGCGGAAGAGCAGCGGCATGCATAAAGCGAATCCTTCGTTAATAGCTATTTGTATTCTTATCTGAAAGGCTGCCGCACACTACGTAGGAAATAACGTAAAAGTCAGAATAATAGTGACTTGTCTCACCACGAACGATAAGCTACAGACGATAATTAATATATTGATTAAATAAAAAATATATGAACCAATTTGGAACAAATTTCGGTTTTGTGTAGGATTGTTAAATTCATTACCATTATAGAACCTTCTAAATATAAATATCAGTAATCACATGTACTGATAAGGTTACTATCAAAACGAAAATTATTTCTATTCATACCAAAATAGTGCAGTCCCACAAAGTGATCAGCGGACAATGTTGTAACTGGTTTTATTTTGTTTTTTAACTTGAATTTTTATTTTTAGACAAACCATGACAGCGCTAAGGTTTTTACTTTTTTATGTCAACAGAACTGGAAGTGACAGGCGTTGTTACCTACACGACAGGTTTGCAAGAGACCTTTGACACTCAGTGCCTTCTGCCTGCTCCGTTAGCGTTCTGGTGTGATGGTATAATCCTAATAACTGATTTGATATTTAATAAACCCAATTATGGAGTAAGACCGTTGAGTTAAATTATTCGATGCAGCCAAAACGACTAAACCATATCGACTCATTAATACATAGTTACTCGCTTTACTGTTACTCGCTGTTGATATGACAGTGCCCTAACAGTGGCCCCGCGTGTACGGCACGTTACGTATGCATGCACCTTTACATTCTGTATGTAACTTGCACTGACATGTTTATTTCCCGAGTGTATTCATTCTAGTGCCGCGTGCCTTGTCTCTTTGAATTTTTGCTTACATAATTCAGATATGTTTTTTTTCCTTACATTTCGCTTTTTGTACCACTGTTGCGATGGCACTGTTGAGTGTAGCTACAGTAATGAAGTGTTATTGGAATTTTAATATCATGTTTGCTACTTCGAATATTAATATTGGATTATTCGGAGAAATTTCATTTTCATAACCACCCATATTTATACGAGTATCCTATATAAGTACGTATTTAATACTGGAATGAGGTATCGTTGAAAAGTACGTTCTATTTGCAGTCGTTGCAAACCCAAATGCGAGGCAAACAAAATTTCCCTTCACGTATTTTTTGGTTTGCTAACGTTCAGTACAAATGACTGTAAAAGAAAAGTTTGAGCGCCAAACGAGCTGTATCTAGCCGAGTTCGTTTTAAATTCAAACTTGTACGAGGTGCTATCTGCCTGTCTGGGTTTTCAGGCTTTATGTGCAATGGCAAGCTCGACGGATAAAACCCAACGGTAAAGGAATTAAGTTAGAAAATAAGTATTTTAAGTCGGGTTACAACGTTTAATTGAAATATATATTAAATTTAAAACAAAAGCTTAAAGAAAAAATCTTTGTCCTTTTATTAAAGAAAACGGTATCTTAATGTTTTATATTTATTCACTGAAATGGGTATAACTTTCATTATATAACGTATTCGAAAGTATTTTTAGGTCCATTAAAATATAAACTGAAATAGACGGTAACAATGTGAAAATGTTAAAAAATTAAAGTAATTAAACATAAATATCAGCTATAACATCAAATTGAGCCATCCGCGCCGACTTCTGGGTCATTAGGCTGTAATTTATGAACCTCCAAACATTAGGATAAGCAGTTTCCCACTAATCAACTCCGTTGTAGAGCTTTGCGATTGGGTGAAACCCTTTTTACGTCTCATCGTAGGGCGTGGGTCTCTCCCGCAACTATATGAGGTTCTGGGTATACCCTATGAAGCTTATCAAAGCTTATCAGTCCGCATGTTGATGTTATTTTCAAATTTCAAATCATTATCAATATTGCGCCGCTGGTATAGTTAACATGTCTCAAAACATATTCAAAATTATTTAAATGCCTTCTAGACAGTGCTGTCGATTTACTTAACACATTGCTAGCTCATTGGAAATTACATATAAATTGAATTCATTTATATAAGTATACAATATTCTGTGTTTCGATCTGAAGGGTGTACTTGTCAGGTCACGCGTATACCAAAGGCGATCATCTTAGTCCTCAAGAGTAGCAACGCCTCTGTGACCGACTTCTGACAGGGTAACTACTAACGCTCACTAACTCCATCTACTAACACATACTAACTGGACTAATATCACTAACAGTCCCATTCTTGCAGTCCTGTTAATAAAGAATACTCACCAACTAATTCTTATAAAAACCTTATAAAAACTATTTTCTCACTAACAGTCCCTACAGCCCTGTTAGGAGTCGGTTACAGATGTCCATGGGTGGCAGAGGTCACTTATGACTGCTGACTGCTCGTTTCCTACTCTATTGAAATAAAAAAAGTAAGATACTGACCCTTATTATAACGGAAACATGAAGCCTTATAATATATAGCAGCAAACTGATAGAACAGTGAATGAATGTCAGCGCCCTTCGCGTGTCATAAGGCTATGTATCACAAAACAAGGGTCGGAATAACGTCCCTTTATTTTAACAAGAATACACAGGAGACACCTGTTCTTCCTCCTTAATACACACAGACAGCAAGGACGACAAACAAAGATCATTATTCAGAAGATGCTGTGTGCACAATAATACAGAACTGGGTGAATACAACGTACCAAAGCACAATCTAAGCATTCAAGTAACGCTGAATATGAATGCGTAGTTGACAACTTTGCAGGCAGTGAGTTGAAGTGACCGAAAAATCTATTGTTTTAGTTATATCTGAAAAAACAACGCACGAAATTACTTAGTCATTCCATAGATAAGTGTGTCTCAGCATAGTCACCCGTCAGTAAGAAGATTTAATATTATAACGGCGGAGAAAATCTAACGTAGATTTAATGGGGCTTGGGTGAAAAATGGGTTGTATGTATGACGTCAGCGGGTAAAGTTGGTTTAATTTTAGAAATTCAAAGACGAACGCTCTAGATCTTCCCTTTTATTTCCACTCGACGCTTCATCGCTTCGCATCATTTCATCCCCGACTTGGGAAACTAGGCTAAAGAAAGTGGGTAAGTTTAATAAGCTCTCGAAATTACTGAGGCAACATCTTGTAACAGAATTACGATATGTTTTTATATACGATCTAAGTGTAATAACCCTTCTCCATTCGTTCACAAATTAACATACACACACGTAACAATAGCATATGAACGGAATGTACAAATTCTCAATACTCTGCCAAACAAACTGGTGTACTTATAGGAACAAAGGAGAGAAGAAATTCGTCCTTTGTTCTTTACAACACATTACTTGTGTTCTTCATGTAGTCTAAACTTCAGTCGGAATTGACAGTATTTATGTACGTGGGTTTTTGTCAATGCTAGGACAGTGCTAGAACGATGAAGGAAAACACCTTCGAGATAGAAGTACTAATATAAATAATTATGTTCTGACATGTGTAAAGTTTACCAATCCGGATTGGACCGGCGTGGTAGACTATGGCCTACATCCCTCTCACTGTGAGAGATCCAAAAAGTGATTAAATACATATATTTAGTATGTGCTACTGTTACTAAATCAGACTAAGCAATCTTGTCTAATCGTACTCGAGCACATGTCCGGGTTATTTTGTCATGTTTTGCGTCGTATTTCAACTGACACATTAGCCGGGCCATTTGTAGCGTTTTCCTCGTGCCGCCATAACGGGCGAAGCTCACGTACCGGCCCGAATTTGGCGACTCATAAATACGAGAAAGCGACGCAACTGTAAGATGTATCGTGTATCTTATCATCGGGCAGACGGTTTATGGCCGGCTAGGGTTGTCGCTTGTTATCTCACTTGCAGTTTTGGACCACTGTTGTTCGTGTTTTTATTTTTTCTATATTAAGGATTATCTACAAGATATGCGCACATATTCATAAGGCATGAAAATGTATGCGGTTTTTGGGCACGCTTGCGTGCGTGCGTGGTGGAGCTTGTTTTATTGTTAATTATTATTAATAAATAATTATTACCTTACATATGTTATTAAATACAAACATATCATACAGTTGGAAATTAATTTTGTAAATCCAAAGTGAAATCTGTTTTTCATTGAAACAATTTACCTACACATGTATTTATTTCTAAATGTTTTTATATTTATTCATGTAAAAATATTTACATATATATGCAAGCATAATTGCGATTCTCATTATTTGAAAATACTAATTCATATGATGAATGAAGAATGAGGAATGAAGAAATAATACATTTCTCATTGGAATCTTTACAGTCTCAACCTATATTTTTTGTGACAGCCCTATTTGAAATGTGATAGTTCACTGTTCCGGTAACAACCCCGTAGTGGCGTGATAAGGCATACTAAGCTGAAGGGCTGACACCGTGAGCCAATGATTGACGTATTTATCGATGATGATACGGACATCGATTTTCGTTTACACTCATCCATGAATTACACAATGAAACCCATTTTATTACAGTATGTGTCAAACTTTCCAGATTATATACAAATCTCAAGAATTAGATTACAATATTTTTTTTTAAACTTTCATACAAATCGAAAATGACCTTACAGTAATCTATCAAATATAAATAATATGAATGAGAAATGAACAAATATGAATTATTTATTATTAAGTGATAAAAAAACATCCCGTTTAGTGAAAATAATGAACAAACGGTAACACTTAGATATATATTTTAAAAAGTACAACATTTTGTTGTGTTGCAAGGGTAACTGCTCCAGATAACCTTTGAGAGGAGGAAATAAATGAACTATGAATCAAGAAGAGTGAAAATTGACGTCGTTTATACATATCACTTCTGCAAATTTGAATTAGACAAAAGCATTACTTACACAATGACCAAAAATCCGAAAGACAATCTTACTTAACATTTTCATTATTACATACAAAGTTGCATTTCAAGTTGTTTCGAACAGTCTAGCAAGGAATGGATGAAGGCAACGGAACGGCTTAAAGACAGTACAATGTGCACTTTCGGTTAAAACAATTGAAGGTAGTCTCCAAGTCTTGTACTGACATATCATCAAAGGCATCACTTATCTCGAACAATAGTTCTGGTTCCTCAAATTTAAGATAATACATAACAGTCTATGGACCGGCCTTGTGTTCTAGTGGTTAGAAAACCTAACTGCTAACTAAACCTTTGGTCGTTGTTTCGAATCTCAATCAGAACAAAAATTGTGTTAAGAGCACATTTCCATCCGTAATACACGCGTTTAATAGCCCAATTTGGAATCAGATAGCCGTGTTTGAAATTGTTCCGATTACATTACCGTGTTACTGAGCAGATTCTCCGTTCTCTACAGTAACAAATGTGCAGCGGTTTTGTATTCTGAAGATATTTAAAGATCCGGCTACATCCCTACCCGGCTATTGTTCCAGTCGCTGCCGCGATAAGGCCGCTAAGCCCGAGGGGTTGATAACGTTCGTCAATGATTCACGAATTGTCGTTTCAAGGGTCGAACGTGTTCCATGTAATGCCGGCGAACACTAGTTTCTCTTTCTTCAGAACTCCTCTTTATAACCCCCTTTGTTTATTGCTATTATTTATTTACGTTAAGTCGTAAAAGAACGACGAAGCTAAATGTTACATGTTCATCTGTTCCAACATACTTATAAGACCTGCTTCCTTATGACTGGCCTAGTAGTCGAGTGGTTAGAGATCCTGACTGCTAAACCGGATATCGTGAGTTCGATTCCCACCCAGGACAAACGTTTGTGTGATGAGCACATTTGTTTGTTCTGTGACTGTCTTTGTCTTAGTCTATATAAGTACTATATAGTACGTATATATGTATGTGTATCAGCTGTCCGGTCAACATAACACAGGCATTAAATTGCCTAATTTGAGATCAGACAGCCGTGTGTATTATTGTACCCAGTTATTTACTTATTTACTTATAACTTATAAGTAATATAAGTTATAAGACCTGCTCCCTTATTTCCTTACAAGACCTTCCTTATGACCTGTTTCTTTTCCTTAGCTTCCCTTTTTTATCTCTAAATTAATATTTATGGAGTTACCACAAATTAAAACGTCGCGCGAAAAAATACTTGACTAAGGTTAAACGTTATATGGGTATTAAGTCGCAGCGACCTTTAGTCTTGGAGGGCAAAGTTAATAAAAGCTACCATGATAGCCTGTCAAATTCGTCTACTTTTCATCTTTAACTCCACAACCTGAAAACTAAAACGGTAGCTCTGAAGGAATCTTATACTTAGGAACGGTTTATCCAAAATGAGCAGCTGACAGCTGTCTGCGCGGTAACAGATTTAAAGGAAAATATGCGACGTAAGCATAAAATCAGAATTCTCAGGTCGGTTAGACGAGTATTGATAATCAACGACCTAAGCCCTTTTGACAGTTCTAAAATAGACATAAAAGTTCTTTTGCTATTTACAATTAGACATTTACAGCTCTTTTACATTTACATTACAATACAATTTACTTTTACATTTACATTTACATTTAAGAGATTTTGCTTGAGAGCACTCCACAAGGATTCGACATTTATATGTATTTAAGTAGTCGGCAATTGGAACCATATTTTCCAACAATTTTGCAGTATCGTTTACAATTTTGGAACATATCGATAAATTGTTGCCTATAATCTGCATACGTTCGGTCATAATCGTAAAAGTCAGTTCCACGGCGACTTGTCGAAGCATAAATTCATCGTACCGTCGTAAAGTTCGCTACAACGAAATTGATTAGCGGGAATCTGCTTATCCAGCTGTTTGGACCTTCATAAATTACGGCCTAACGTCTCTCAGGAGTCGGCGCTGTGGGGGACGACTCAATTTGGTTATATAGCCGATATTTCAGTTTAATTGGTAGAATTTAATTTGTTGACGTAATGTAAGTTAAGTTTTAAGTGATATAACGTTCTTATTTAGTCGGTATGGCTTGCGAGGGCCCAGTCTGAGTATGGGCTCTTTTGGTCACAGTATACTGGTAACATCTTGAAAAGTACTTCTTCGATTTTGTATTTTCTTGTTTTGATTATTTAAAATGGTGATTCTATGAAGCCAATAATAATCAATAATACAAAGAAATAATTGTATATAAAAATAAAGCAAATAACCATCTAAGTTAAATGTAATGAAAATTAAAAATATATATGGAATAAAATTGAACGTGCAGCAATATTTTAAATAACTAAAGGTATCTATATGAATATAAAATTAAATAATCATTTATTATCATGATATTAAACACTTCAAAGTATAGATACATTCTATCAACGTGCTATCAACGCTTCGATACGAAATTCTCCATGCAAAAACACAATTTTTTCATGGCGATAGAGTCGGAAATACCCAAACGGTAAAATATTTCAATTTCCTTTCCCCGGTAATTGTTTGAAATTGGGCCCCTGTTACAACGTTAGCCGATATGCAAAACGAACGAACTGTCTTTCGACACATTCCTTTCTGTCTGCCTGCCAAGTTGAACGTTAGAGTTCTATCTCGAACTTATTGCGACAAAACTTTTACATTCTATTTTAATACATGTATATTTATTATGTTCATGTATACTAATTACAAAATATCGATCGGTAAAGTCAAATGGTATTAACAGTGTGTTTAAATTTTCGCTGGTGATATATCCATAGATAAAATATACTTAGATGTGGTTAGCCAGCCTAGAATATATTCATCTGTATGGAGACTACCTGTCTCCCTTTTTTTGCTATGATTAGATAAAGATAAGTATACCCAGTCATCTTCCCTCTGTTGGACACTCGCACTCACAGGCCTGTCTATGGCTAGCCCTATTTACTCGTATATATCTATATCTATGGTGATATCTTTTCGCTATCTAACCATATAGTGTTGGAGCTAGACGAAACCGACGTAGCACGATATTCAAACCGAGGGTCCTTTAATATCGGCCCAGGTGCGGTAATATCTCTGGGGATATGAATTTTTTACACGTCTCTTTTTACGTTCCACACTGGATCCTTTTGTCTATGACTTCATGTTCACGTACATCTAATGTTTACTCTTACGAGCAGTTTTATTAGTAATAAATAAATGTAGGTCTTCTTTTACACCCATTTATTACTTTATAATTAATTTTAAAAGAAAAGAGTAACTCCTACTTATTAAAATGGGTAGAAAACAATTACCAAGTATTTATATGTAGATTAATATAGGAGTACGTTTCGGTTAGAAACGAACATATTAACAAAACTTATGTCTTACACAAAATGAGATTAAGCAAAGTACTTCCTTTCAAGCAAAGAAATAAATCGAAAATAAAATTCACTCTCAGAAACACCATAACACAAAATTTGTAATTCCCTTATTTTTAGGTAAAATTTAATTTTTATTGAAAAATATAATTTTCCTTCTAAAGGGTCCATTTATTCCGTTTAAATATTTTCGAGCACCGTTCAAGAATCACTCGGAACACTCCCGACGATTCAGCAATCATAAATTTGGCGCTCATTTTCAAATCCACTGTATTTCAAGTCGCTCAAATAAAGGTAGCTACGCAACTCATGTGTTATTCATGAGCCGAAGCGAGTGTAATATACATCCTTTTCCTGTGGCAGCGGTTCTCAAATATCGATCTTTAGCCTCTGACTAGACATACTGTATGACATATATGGTACGTTACATTAAATTTTGTCTAATATATTTATTGTTAAGGTTACAGCATAAATTGCAAGTATGTATGAACTCATAACAGAAGTACGCCAATTATGTTGCAAACTTTTGAACCCTTTTTATTATTTCATTGTTAATCAAGGTCTCCTCTCATGGAAAGACTGATCACACATCTTGGATAATATTTCAGAGAACTTTATGGTGGAAGTACGTAACATTGTAAAACTCGCAAAGATTTGCCAGTTGGAGGTTAAAATCTAAATCGCCAGGCCATCAATGCCAAATGCCAAAATCAAAACTTAATTATCTTTAAATATACTTAAGTGATAGATATAAGTGTTCATTTGTTGCAAAGGTATGTAAAATATTAACATCTAACATTTTACTTCGAACGACAGCGAATCCGCTTCAGAATATTTGAGACACTTTACCACATGGGAAGGTATTCGTGGTTCAATCTATATTTACAAAATGAAATGTTCGGTTAAACATTAGTACATTATTTATTATTAACGTGTATTCCGAACACATTTGTTTTAAGCTTTGCTCCATTAAATATTTTAACCCAAATGTTAGCCAAGCTTCATATTTAAAATACAATTCTGTACTGAAAATTTTCGTTCATTGATGCTAAATAAAATACTAGTACTTTCTGTATAAATAGTTTCTTATAAATTTTCTTTTATATTTTTCTATATAAACTAATTGTGTGTATCTGGAAATCTGTATATATGAATTTATAACTAATTTATTTCAAATATGTTGTTTACAAATGTAATAACTCCGAATAATGATTTTGGTGCTCTTTAGAGGCTACCATAGCAATTTTCTTCATTTACTATTCATCTAGGATTGACTGGTAGGGAATGCTGTTATTACATTATTTTAACGGTTTACTTAGTATATCGATTATAGCGTTGTACCGTGCTGGGAGTTCCGCCATCAATTTCTCATCAAACAGATATTTCTGCGATGATGAATAATGGACGGGGTAGGGACGGGGCGGCGTGTCTTTATGCACCCAACTCTAAAGAAATTTTAGTGTCTTCCTTTTCTTCTGGACTTTTGATTAGATTGTGTGGCTCTTAATTTGAAACTTGTGGTCAACATAGTTCAACGCCACTTTGAAATTGAAAATTTTCAACTACGTTCATTTTACAAGTAACTGATAATTAGATACGATTAGAAGATCAGTATCGCCAAAAGCGATCTCACTGTCCATTTGAAGTGAAAAATATCTTACGGCTTAAATCGTAGTCAATCGTGAAGTCAATTCGACTAAAACGTTATCTGACGAGATTTGTCAGTTGATCTCCGAGTGTTCTTATCTATTCGGCCCCTAACTTCATAAACAAACCTATTTTTATTTGAGTTTAGCCGAAATCCCTCGGGAGTAACAGCATTAATTCAGCTGGGAAGCTTAAAAAAATCCTTAAAGCCAAAAGGATTCTCGGCAGCTTCAACCGCAGTCTTTATATATTATTCAGCGTGCGTCCGAGAGCGTAAATGAAAAAGTTCCCGTATTCAATGACTATTGGAACACCACAAAAATACTCGTAAGCCCGTGGAAGTTTTCGAATTGGTCCAAAATTACAAGTTTGACAAGTTTCCTCGGAACTGCTAAGTATTCGGCTGGTGTTCGCGCAACGTAGCCTGATTACGAAATATGTTGATTAGTTACATTACAAGACGTAATCTCTTGTGCCAGACGTGATTTGCAGTGGTAGTGATTCAATTTTTTGCAAATAAAAGGTACAGAAGAAACGCCATGTTTGCAACGATACCATTATGTGAAACTTGGTTCTTTCTACCCCGTTAAAGACCTGGCGTGATAGTATACAATATACAATATTTTAATCTTGTAATGAACCCAAACTAGATTATTTTTTCAGCTACTGTCATTATGACCTTACCTACTATTGTATTAATACACAATTACATAATTATTTCAACTACAGCACAACTTTAAAACATCCTTAGTATTATTTGAAGGCTATAAAATATATTTTTAGTATTTTAATAATAATCTCAGTATTAAATCAATAAAATCAATAATCTTGATTTACATCAATACGTAAACTTAACTTTGAAGTTGCTGCACTGCGCTACTTTGGTCAACAAATATGGCGGTAATCCTTCATAGAATGAATCTTTGAAAATAAAAGGTTTCGCCACATTCTCACGAACGAGTACACGCTGTTCTTTCAATTTGAGTTATTTGGGATGATTGTGACGATTTGTTCTCTGCGGATCTCCAACAAATCACTGCTCACAGTTTCGGGCTATTACGTAAACGAGCGGGCCGTCCGCGTGCGTCCGGTCCCAAGAGGTCCTTACCCATGGACACTCATCACGGCAGATTGTGTTAGATTCAATTGTGTTCGAATACTTGTACGCGATCAAATACCACCACTTCCTGTATTATGCATACTGCGTTGCCAACGGTCTTTTACAATGACAATAGTCAATTATCAACTTGTATCCGAGCGAATCCCATTGAAGTTAATGTTAATGTATGGTACAGGAATCCCATGTACGTTACAAACCTATGTACAGCAGAGAGACGCAAGGGTTGCATAGAACGTGAAAACCATGGACCTTTAACTACGGAGTGGGGGAATTACATTTTGGATATTGATGATGGATGCAATGCCAAATTGCAACCTGAATTGTGTTCTCATAAGCGCTTTGTATTGACTTTTAATGTGAAAGCAATTTGAAATAGTATTCACGTCAAAACCGTAGTATCAATAAAACAGGACTAATTTTCAAATGAGCCAATTCCCCCAAACTATAGTATAGAGAATTTTACAGATCACTGCACTCAATGCAAATCACTGCTCCCCATTTCGGCCTATTATCTAAATGAGCAGGCCATCCATTTGATTGCAAGAGGTCCCCAACCATTAAACTCCAGTGAGGTCGCTGCAAACTGAATTACATTCCATTGTAGCGCATTGTTCAATATGCTGCTTCGTCACTTTATTTGATTTGCCACTGTTTGATCTTGAATTAACAAAAACAATGTTAAGAGAGTAGCAAACGACCAGGCAGCTGATAGAAGTGAAAACTGCCGTCCTTGGATACCTGTACCCAACGTCTAATAGCACCGTAAGAATGAAACTGTTAACTTAGTTCAGTTAGTAACAAGAATTTTCGTTGGTTAGTAATCATTGGGAACTTCATAAGACTACAGAAATATAGCAACATTAGTTGAATTAGGATAAGTTAGTATAAGTGCAGTTAGTATTACTTAGTACCTGTCCTATTAGAGGTTGTCATAGTTGCCTTGTTACTCTTGAGAACTAAAACTACCTCCAGTACAGACACGAACCAGCATTTAAATCCTTTAGACCGAAACAAAAATATCCTACTTTACTTTTGTGTACTTATCCCTAACCTATTAGACAGTGAAGAATAACATCAAAAACCTTTATTTATCTTATAATAGAGAAACGGTTGCGAGAATCCATTAAGATTTCCTTCGATTTAAATCAAGCAGTCTTCGTTCCGTCACTGTTCTTTGATACAATTTGATTACGCCGCGCCATCGGACCCGCTACCCAATAGCCATATCTTACCATTGACATTTTTAAAAGAAAGCGACTGGAAAATGCGCAGTTAATCTGATGTTATCTCTCTCAGGATGCCCTGCAGACGCTTGTATTTCGTCATTAAATATATCGGGGGAATGTGATTGAATTTTAACTTTAGTCATCCGTTTTGGCTTAGTCCTCGGTATCAGTTAAAAAAAATTAAAATCAGCTTCTAATTCTATACATGGTGTATAGGTATGTGCTAAACATTGTATGTTAAACTGTAGCTCCATGGATTATTCTGTAGCCAGTGTGTATTATTAGATGACGTCAATATTATTATTCTGTCTAAATACCAAACCTCTCACTATGAGAGGAGACCCGGTCCAGCAGTGGACCAATAAAAAGAATCAAACAACATTATTCTATCAATGTTATTCATTTAATCCAATTTCGACAATTAGTGACCCAGTTACATCGTGAGCAATTACTATGAATGATGGACAGAGTGTAAACACTTAGATATCAACACACAAAAATAAAACCTAAGTAAAACTAGCGAATGTTACATAAAAATGTCGATACTTGTTTTTCGCATGACATGTTGTGAAAAATTTATGACATTTCCGATGAAATATTTACAAGTAGCGGGATTTATTGCTAGCAACATTCTGTTAATCTTATTTTATGTGCGCTGCGTATTTTTATGGGCCATAGTGCATCTCGCGATCAATAATTTTGATGAAAGTTATGAAACGGCTACGAAAAACAAGTGCAACTCATTGGCATTCAAATCTCGTGCATAGATCTTGTTTCTCAGTTAACAAGGTGTAGTTTGGAACTTAGTACCACTTGTGGGAGTAAGATTAGCGTGCCATTTGAACACGTATTGTTGCGGATGTGGATTAGTGGCCAAATCCGCTATTAGACGTTTTCGGCGGTCCTGACGACTGCGAAACTTTAAAATTTAAGTATTAAATAACTTCCGGAAGCTGAAAGTATATTTATATGCTCCTTCCGAAGTACAGAAACGATTTTGAAAATTACCCGCTAGCGTTGACTTAATGGGCTATGAAAATGGAGAGACTTTCGAAATCTTGCTACGAATAGGCGAATTTGATTTTGAGTTGGTTAGTCTTAGCCACATGCGATTTCAGTGATTTTTCATACATATACTTATACTTACGTATTTATAACCATTTCAAAGATGGGTTAAGAAAGAAATCGTATTAATGAATAAAAAAATTCCAAGCGCAAAGATATCTGATAAGTATTTGTAAAAGTATCAGAAAGTTTTATTGCTTCGTAATTAAGAAACTAAAAAGATAATGTCTATTAATAACCAGTAATATTTAACACTTTGTAATCAGCGACACTTTGGTCTGTATATTGCATTCTACTATAAAAACAACCCTCCTACTAGATACAACTCACTGTTATTTCTCAAAAACAGCCAACATTTCTTTACAACATCGTTACTATAAGGGTACAGTAGTAAAACGGCGATAAGACTTAAATAAAATATACCTACATTCACAAATGGGAAGAAGTGAAGAAACTCGAATAAAATATAAAGGAGACGTAAAACCTAGCGAAATTAAGGTGTAGTAAATTTTCATTCGTACCACGACTCAATGAATACATTGAGATGCGGTCCATTGGAAATTCTTAGATTCAAACTACTTCTGCAAGAAATAGGGTATGCGGAAATAATGTATATTTCCGACGGAAGAAGAATTATAATGTTTGCAACCAGCTATTGAAAGGTAAAAATACCTAAAGTGTAATTACTTTTGAAATACGGAAACTGTCCTGTCGGTGGGGACGATGATTATTTGTGTGCGTATGTGTATAGGTGTGTGCGTAAAAAAATAAAACTTCACGATCACGCGAAAATATAAGATATTATTATATATATTAGATATAAAAACTAAGATATTACCGAACAATAAATGAGAAAATGTTTCAACTTCCAAGTTGCTATCCCCAAGTTTCAATCCTCTAGAAACCGAGATAAAAATTTGTTTTTATAATATTCCAATTAAAATCCGTTCTCTAGGTAGGTACAAGGGTAACGAGAAACGATTCGTTTTGATATTATAGTAGACATCGATTAGTTGTATATTATACTAGCTGTGACCGCGGCTTCGCCCGCGTGGAAATCAATGTCATAAAGTTTTTCCCGCGTTAATACCTAAACCGCGGGAATCCTAAAAAAATAATTACGAACTTTTATCTCCTACATCACCACCCATATAAGATTTGAGCATTATTTTGATGCATAGTTATTTTAAAACTATCAAAACTCATTACATATTCATTGAAATAAAATGCTGTCAAGCGCAATTTTGTTCAAATTAAGTGGCTGTAATAAATAACCTATTTATTTGAATATAAATTAATATTATATTTATTAAAACACCTTTGCAAATAACCTACTAT
>DWGJ01000763.1:0-25544 GCA_018246895.1 Aspitha aspitha aspitha | reverse complement strand
ACACATTCCAAGTCTCATGTGGAGGGTATAGAGTTTAAAATGGATTACAGCAAAAAATTGTATGTCCCATTATACATAGATGGTTTATTGCGTGATTTGATTAGTATTCCTGGTGTCATTATACACAACAATGAAACAGTGGCTTAGTTGACTAAGCAAAACAGATGATAAACCTTTGACAAATCTCTAGAAATTGTTTATATGCAACTAGCTCTACTTGTAAGGAGTTTGGCGGATTATTATTATATTGTATGTCTATAGTTATATGTAATAAATAAATTAAAAAAAAATAAACATGGGTCATGTTTTTAAAAGCTCATAACACCTAATAACTCAATGACAAATTACGGTAAATGCAATAAAATAACTGGTTATCCCACATCCCAATAACATTGGTATTATATCTGTGCTATTATAAGATAAGATAATGGTCTTTTTTGAAATCGTTACCAATTGAATATGAAATATTTACATTATGTAACTACATCTCTCATAAATTATACTTTGCTATATGCCCTTTATATTTCAGTTGAATCAGTGCTGTTCATACTCATTGTGTGTGATGATACAAACAGTAGTTAAAGAATTTTCCAAAGGCCTTATGATATCTATTTATTCTGAGAGGAGACTAACAGTGGTGTGGAAAAATGTTAATAAATAATAATATAAAGGCATGAGGGCAAGTGCTGTTTTGTCTGTAGTTGTACTGAAAACTCGTAACAATTTTAGCATAATTAATACTATTATCTGTGGCATGGATACCACGGACAAAATTAAAAAAGATGTGATATATAGATACTGGTTACAGGATGTCATTCTAATTGGATTGATAGTGCCATAGATAATTTTTTTTAATTTATTTATGATAACACCTGGAATGCAAGTCCCGTATTTATTTTTTAGTATTTGATACTATACATGGTTCATAGCATTAATTCAGTGTTGCTATCAGTAATTTATTTGAGTAGTACCACAGTTTACTCGAGTATGTATGCAAATGGTGCATTGGTTATCTATTTCTCATCCCTATCACATGATATTCTGAAATTATAGTAGATACCCCTATACAAGTTTGAAAAGATCTGAATGACAGAATTATAAAGAATATGTGAAATATGAACTGCACTTCTCTCCAAATATAGGTATTTAATCTATAAGTAGAAAATAACATAAATTTAATAGCCACTAATCAACAATTATATGTAAAAGGTGAAAGAGAATTTAGTTTTTACTTAATAAAAATGTTTACAAGTAGGTTAAGGTTAGAAGGTTTAAGACTCGTTAAGAAATTCCATGACTTATTTGTATGTTAAGTAACTATAAGGCAATAAAACTTACTGACGGTGACAACACAAATATCATGTAATATAATAAAGTTGCGTAATTTGGCGATATTTTGTAATCAAAAGTAACAAATTTACAATAATAAATAAATTAACATCAGTTATTATAGAAATAAAAATTGATAATCAAAATCTAACTGGATAAATAAGATTTTAAAAAGAAAACTTTTAAAAATAAGAATACTAAAATTATAATTATGTTCCACATTTAAAGTTCGCAGTTCAAACTCATTAGGAATACATAGGAATAGGAATTAGGTTACAATTTCGTATTCTGTTCAAGGCAGACCACACGCGGCTTTTTGGAAGGACATGCAAAACATGGTTACTCTTGTCCTTATTTAATGTAGTCGAAACTTAATACAGCAACACAATATTTTATCAGTCAATATACAGAAAATAGAGCAAATATCCAACATATTATTGCAGAAAATACGATTACTGTTCGGACCGGTGACGATAATTTTAAATGTGATATACCTGTGAAAACTGCTCCCGAATCTCCAATAACTCCTCCTCGGTCAATTTCGAATTATCTGCCATCGTCACTCAAGTAGTATCACTAATATCACAAAAACTAAAATCACAACATCGACAACAGTGCGGCAACTGTAAAAAGTACTTTGTCTCCGATCACCTTGCACTTGCACTCAAGTATACAATTTAAAAAAAGTATAAAATAAAGTAATATAAAATCACTGAAGTAGTCGCAACTGTATTCAATTATAAAGGACTTGCGAAGGCGCTACTTAAAATTCTATAGTGCGCAATGCTTTGCGATAACGCGTTCACTTACTGTACTACGAGCCTCACGATTACGATACGACGTACTCCTGTGGCCAATACACGGCTGTCTACAGTGACTCACTAAATAATTGCCATTACACAAAATAAATATAACTTTGTTATGACAAAAATAATAACACGTTTAGGTAATAAATTAGGTAATATCATTAACAAAAAATATTTTGTTTTATTTCAATACATATTTATGTATCAACACTGGCAATATTAAGTCTTCATAATATTTCAACAGATGGCGGTACGATGACGAACAAACATGAAGTATGATAGGTCCTACATGTATAATTTCGTACTGCTACTCGACACTAGATGCCAGTAGCAATATATTTCTAGAATGTACTGGAAAATATTGATTACCTGTGACATTCGATATTTTTCGACCAGAAGTTTTCAAACAAAGGGCTGCAAAATTATTTTAGGAAAAATGTATCATTTTACAATGCACATTTTTTTAAATCTTTTATATACGTAAACTAATTGTTGGACTATACTGTTTATTACTTAATATGATAATGATTATAAAATATACATTCATATGATATATGATAATGTTCTAATTGGTGGCCCGTTATAACCAATGTTCATAAAAATATTAAATTTATTGTGGCCTAAAAAACTAAAAGAATACCCTTCTAGACTAAATTCTGTATTGCGTCATTTTAACGTTTTGAACAAAGATCTAAGGATTTTTTAAATATTCTTTCATTAAACTTAGACTCAGTCACTCTTCATTTATTTCACTTCACCCCTGCCCATTACACGCATTGTTTTATCTAATGATATTTTAATTTCAGTGGGTAAGGTAAATCTAATAATTTAAGTTGTAGTATACATGTACGTTAACTTTGTCTCACTTTTTACAACAGGGTAAATACATAATATATGTTAATAACTAGATCTCACAGTGACAAAGAAATATGTTGACTGTATAGTATAAATTTAACTTGAATCAATTTAGTTCAGCGTTGGTGACAAACATTTTTAGTTGACAAATTTGAACCACATACTGATAGCGGACCGCAGGTTGAACACCTCTGAGTTCGCGAACATTCTACCACAGTGGAGAACGCAGGTCCGTATAAATACTGCTGCGCGCGCCGTTCGTCATCAGTTGAATACGAACAATTGAAAGCGACTAACGTACGGTGAACTGCGAAAGCAATTTTTAAATCGTTGAAATAGTACAAAGCTTTTCGACACAATGTCTCTGTTACCATTCTTGTTTGACTACGACATCGATCGTCCCCGCCGCCTCACGGACCAGCATTTCGGCTTGGGCATCACTCCCGATGACTTCTTGAGCCTCGCGGCCGGGCCTCTGATGAGCCGGGAGTACTACCGGCCGTGGCGCCACATGGCCGCCACCGCCCGCGACTTCGGCTCCAACATCAGGTCTGACAAGGAGAAGTTCCAGGTGAACCTCGACGTGCAGCATTTCGCACCAGAAGAGATATCCGTGAAGACCGCAGACGGTTACATCGTGGTCGAGGGTAAGCACGAGGAGAAGAAGGACCAACACGGCTACATAGCGCGTCAGTTCACTCGGCGCTACGCTATTCCCGAGGGATGCGCCCCAGAGAACGTGGAGTCGAGGCTGTCGTCGGATGGCGTGCTGACCGTCACCGCGCCGAAGAAGGTGCCCCCAGCGGTGCAAGGCGAGCGCACAGTTCCCATCGCACAGACGGGACCGGTGCGCAAGGAAGTGAAAGATCAAGCCAATGGTGATAAAGCACAATAAATTAGCCCAATGTGCAAGTATTATTTTTAGTTTACCGCGGTAATAGTGTATTCCAGTGTATTGCGTTTAAGTCATTCCTTCATTTGCGTTAAGACTGAATTTTTATTTAATACATTTTTAATTACCATTCTATTCCTGTTTTTTATTGTATATCATATACCCTTAAATTTACAGCTTTAAAATTTCAAAATGTATATCAAAATTAGTTCAAAGACTGCATAACATTTTCAGAAGATTCCGTTAAAATTTTCACTCAGCACGAGGTTGACGCCATCTTGTAACATTCCGCCGGTACTGATTTATTTCAGCGGCGAATTAACAAAATGTGGTTCATGGCTATACTCGTAGCTACATTTATTCTATGAATTTCAATTTCCTGCGTGTTCCCAATAGGAAATTCTATGATAGGCTGAGGGACCGCGTTCTGTGTGTTTATTTATGTGATAGCTGCGCGGAGATAACGTTTGGTATTTTTTACTAGCAACGATTAAATAAATAGTAGGTTATAAGATGGTGTTATCAATCACAATTGAGGACCGCTAATTCGAATGTCACAATCAAATGTCTACTTGTACAAACTACAGGCTGAATTTACGATCGTTTGATAACTTTTAAAGCATTCTCATTAAGAATGTCTAATTATAAAAGGAACTTTATGGGAACGCACATCGGGGCAGGATTTTGCCGCCGCTTTATTGATTAGGCCGGAGCTTCCGGGAAGCAATATTGTTCAGACGAGTAGATTAATTAACAGAAGTTTGCCTACCCGTTGTGGCATAAAGGTAATATTAACCTCTAATAATATAGTAGTAAATAATTGTTAGTAATGTTAAATTGTACAGAACTCGGTGTGGTATAGATCGGTTTAGATTAAACCGTTAGTAAAAACTGATATGTTAATAGGTATTAGTTTCAATTAGAAAACGATAAATTTATTGTTTGTAACTTATCGTTAACAAATTCTGTATGATTGATAGTTCGGGCAGGGAGCAGGCAAACTGATTCATGTGTTGGATAAAATACATACAGCCACGTGTCAAGTACGGCTCAAACCCTATTGATGCGCTGAAGTTAGCGAAGCGTTGCATGTTATATACGAGTAGGATATTGACCTCTACCTCTGCAACGCAATGCACTAATTTCGACCGAGATAAATCAGACGCGTATAGTTGCGCATGCGCGACCCAAGACGGCATCTGCAGCGAATGGTACGGATCAAAATATCTGCTGATCTCAAGTGCAGATTCACTATTGAGCGGTCCTCATGTGCAGGAAACGGTATTAACGCTAGGTTTTTCTACCACGTCTTTATAAAAAAAGAGTGTTATGCTTATTCCTTGCACAGTTACATTTATATTAAATAAATTCAAATACACCAAAAACAAAGGAGTAAAAAACAAAAGAAAACAGACCTAACATAATAATAACAATAATGAGAATAAAATAAAAGAGTGTTGAACAAAATAAAAGAGTGTTCGGACAGGGATAGGACGGAAGGGCAAAAGCATTCAACAACAATACCCTTTTGGTAATGATAATACGACATGTCTCCTACAGCTGTCGACCGTTCGACAATATGATATTCTTTTTTTTTTCTTTTTTCGCGATGGCTTCTCGGTCTTGTGACCATTTTGCCAATGACAAGAATATGATATTCACACACTAACATTACAAGGACTGCTGTGTAGTTTTTTTTATTACAAATCCATTAGATGTTTGAAGCCACCTGGATCTTGCTCTGTGGCGGCAATTGTATGTGTGTTCTTTTTTATCGGTATTTATTATTGAAGCAGCAGAGGTGCTCTGCTTAGATTTTTTTTAATACATTGGCACATTGTAGGCAATCTTGCTACATTCCACTTTTTTTTCAGCAAAAAGAAACATCTGACGTGCTACGGATTTTATTTCAATAAAATGTTCTTTGTGTCTATGTGCTACTCATTTGTCTAGAACAGTTCCTAGTTTTGTTAATGACCTGTGTAGAGGATCTTGAATAAGCCAATTTCGCATAATTTTCAGCTTTTGTTATTACCAAAAATTGATACTGAGTGATTATGATTAAATAAAGGTGAATCATACTTCAACCAAATATTCATGTGTTTGGCTTAATTGGGATTCGAACCCACAATTCCCGACTCCGTTATCAGACTCTTTAAGTTCCGTTATAAGACTCTCTTCGAGCTGTTAAGTCACGAGTTTTATTTTATTTTTTAGAAGTCGATGCTAAAAGTATTAAACTGCGGAAGGTATGGTATCCCGATTGTCGAAATAAGTACATAATCGTTATTAAAAATTTAGAAAAAATATACGAATTGGGATATAATGCGTTTCTAAATAAATTTTCTAATGCCGTCAATTCTGATGGATTAGTTTAAAATACCATTGTGAACGAAAAGATATAGTCTTAATGAATAAACATTTTACTATATCCGTCAATAAGGGCTTGCTGTTACCTAAAGAGTATTTAAAACAAGAGAGAACAAAAAAGATACAGTTGTAACAGTAGTTAAATTTTATGGTAAATAAGCATGTACTTTATTCATTGTTATCAGTAAACCAATATTCGTGACTTGGTAAAAAATATAAATTTGTATCAGGCAGCCAGTACCGCGCTGGCGTCCGTAAGTAAATTTCTTGTTAATCAAGTTTGTTAGCGACAAGATTTCTCGAATCAGTATTCACTTGTATTCGAACCTTAGTGGACAGATTTGATTGAAATAAAAAATAAATGATACAGTAAATAAAAATTGTGTTTTAAATTATAATGACAACGTATACTGTTTAGATATTTGGTGTTTAGTGTTGGATGTTGCAACATGACCATTATCGCGCTGGGCACGACACGCGAAAGCAATGTTCTACTTCCAGCATATAAGCAGGTAATTCATATATCGATTTAATTAATTCGTTGAATCATTTAAAAATTAACTTACTCATCAAAATCAAACGATAATTTACTGGTATGTTTTTAAATGCGTTTGCACGAGCCATAATGAAAACGGGTTTTTTTTAAATACAGTACCGTGTTTCACAAACGCGAAATAGGAAAATAATAATCTGTTTCAATTTTTAAACGGCAATTTATTTAATTATGCATCATGTCACAGGGATATAGGACAGAAGAGACAAAGTGCGATTTAACCGAGTACAAGATCAAACGGGAATATTTAACATTATTTAAATTATTTATGTGCCGTCTCCACTTAGATCTCACTTATTGTATAATATCCAGCTCTTTGAGATTATATAAAATACTGAATACATACTATAAATGAATAATCTCATATATGCTTAGTACTTTCAAAATTCAATGTCAAATATTTTTAATGTAAAAATATATGTATTTTAATGACCTGATATTAATTCTCACTCTTTACGGAAGGGCCTTGTACTTTCGTTTGATTGACTTATAAATTAGGTGTAGTAAAAAAGTTATAGTTTAGATATTTTTTTATTTTAAGCCAAATTCACAGTGGTAGCTTCAAATTTGGCGGTTTTTCAAATAAATTATAAACCCTCAGCACATAAATATTTAACCTCATTAGAGGTGGAATATTAAAACTCCTTCCTTAATGAGGGTCTACGTCATAAAAGATATTCTCTATCTAAATTTCATGTTTCTAGTTGCTAGCTCCAGTATATTGTGATGATAATATGACGATGAGTCAGTGAGTAAGTCAGGAAAGACTATACAGAGTAGACAAACAATATACAGATGACATATATATGTATATGTTGCTAGCACAAAAACATAGTTGAAATACACGTTTATTTTTATTACTAATAAACATTATTGATGAGCTAATTCTTGTCAACATGTAATATAATGTTTTTCTAAGATGTCACTTTAGCCAATATATTTTAACTAACTTAATGTTTTTTAGTTACGTATAAGATATACTTCAATATTACAATAATAAGTTAACCAATCTTTAAGCCGCTTGTGGGTGGCGAATAAAAATGCAAACTACGTAGGTACTTCGACTATAAGATTATGCTAAGATGTTCATGCAAATTACTTGCAACTTGCAATGTGACAATTTGTATACTTCCATCCTTAAAAGTTTGCTTCAGCACAAGTCTTTTTCTATCCTTTTGTGGAAATGAAAATTTTAAAAACTTCTGCTGTCTTCTCTTCAAATAATAATGACATTGTAATTGATTTAACAATAAGAGGCGAATTAAAAATGATTGTAACGTTGATTTAACAATGATTTACAGTTATATCATACAATAGAAATAGCTGCCATAAAAAAATTTAAAAATTCAAAAAACTATGAATTCAATGAAAAAATTTCTTATCCTAGACGCATTAAAAAAAAATTATTTAACTTTATTGTAGACCGTTACGAAACGTTCCTTTGTTTCAACTTCTAGGTTACTACTACACACACACACATACACAACTAAAACTTCTAGGTTAAGTACACAATTTTATCTCCATTTGTGAATTGCATAAAATAAACCCTGCCATTTAATTAAATACTGGTTATCGCTCTTTGGATGTTTTAATAATTGTATCTTGTTGCCGTGTTAGTAAATCGTGATAACAAGCAGCCTATGTAATTGTCCTACAACTTCTATCTTCCAGCGAAAGTCCCATTGATATCGGTTCAGCCGTTCCCGAGAATAGCCCGAATAAACAGAAAGACAGACAATTTTAAGTTTTTAAAAGTTTCTCTGTGTTTTATTATCGTGTAAATAACTATACATACTTGAGAAAACACAGTTATTTTGAAATAACGGACAGACTCTTCACTTTCATTTATATGTATAGATGATGAAATCGGTTATGAAACTTTTTAGGAAATCACATAGGAATACGCCCTTTACATTTAATCAGTTTGCATTAATATACGCAAGATGGGGACTGTGGTGCTATTTGAGCTGATATTTAGCACAGATAAAACTCAATATTATGTATATTCATTCCAATCTGCTCTAAAATGGTGCACTTATTTTATATTTGCCACTTTTATCTTCTGCAATAATAATCCCAGTACTAACTTCAGACCTACAAATGTTTGTTTAATATATCGTAAATATTAATTTGGCACTATTTTCTATTTTCTTTCCTTTTTTAATACCAGTCACGAAGAAAGATACTCGCATATCCAACCTTTATGTTAAAGATGTTAAACTAATGTAATATACGAGTAAGTACGCTTGGGCGCAACAACGAACACGTCATCGAAAATCCATTACATACATACATATCGTCACGCCAGGGCCTTAACGGGTTAGGCAGAAAGCAGCGAATGCCAAATATCTCTGTCCTTACAAACCTGCCGTGCTTCGTCTATAGTCATCATTCTCTTCATGCATACACGCCGGTTTCGTAATTATATTGCACGTAAATGCTCTAATATGTATTCACTTTAATTACTCCTTATTTCAGATCGCAGCTGTGCTTGTCAGCAACCTGCTATCTGTTTGCGCTGGTATGGCATTCGGTCACAGCGCGACACTATTACCTCAGCTCAAAAACGATTCTGAATTTCCTTACGACGACCGCTACGCTTCATGGATTGGTGAGTTACATTACACACCTCAACTTTTTAGTCTTAAAAAAAGATTACCTAAAAATGATTAGAATGCTATTGGAAACTTTAAAATATGATCTAAAGCAAGTGATAATTATTGCGGATTTCTTTAGTTAATTTCAATTTCACACCCTCATATATGGTCGTAATATTCAATTATTTTGTCAAGTTATTCATTCCCGACAACCCGGAATACATTTTGCTCGTAGCTTCGACTTGATTACAGATTATGGCAGATGTTTGGAAAGTAATATTGATGTTGCCGTGATTAAACTGAAAATGATTTTACATACACCGATAAAATGCATAAAGTCTTTCAATCCGAACTTGGCCAAACTGGTAATCTGTGGTCTACGACCTTCTCGCTATGAGAGGGGACCAGTGATCAGTAGTGAAACAATAAAAGCATCGGGAAACAAATACAGTTATTAAATAATGAGTACATTATTTTCATTTCAGCTGCTATCGCACCGTTGTCCATGATCTTGGGATGCCTCTCCTCTGGAACTATCGTCGACAATTTCGGAAGGAAAGCTGGCCACATCTGTTTATCTTTTTTCTTCATCATCAGTTGGCTGGTACTGGGATTCGCGACTGACAACACTCTCCTGCTCGTGGGCAGAGCTCTAAGTGGAATCGGAATTGGTGCTATACGACCCATATCGTTGGTATACCTGGGAGAAATAACAGACACGAAGTACAGAGGCTTATCGCTGATGTCCCCTTCAATGTCGTTATGTTTGGGCATCATTATCAGCCACGCTATTGGCGGCTATGTGCACTGGCGGACCAGTTGCTGGATATCCTGCGGACCCAGCGCGGTCTGTGGTTTTCTGACGCTCTTCTTAAAAGAGAGCCCGTTGTGGCTTATTGCGAAAGGCAAGATCGAACAGGGTAGAGAGAATTTCAAATGGTTTCGTGGAGATGGCGAGGCGGCCACGAAGGAACTGAACGAAATACTAGACAGACAGAAGGAGAAGGAAGACAGGGGTTTGTTGAAAGAATTCTTCCAAAGGCAATACCTCAGGCAGATGTTTATTGTTGCGTTACTCGCTGTCGCGACTCAGTTCTGTGGGATTAATGTGTTGACGTTTTACGCTCAAGAAATTCTGGAGAAAACTTTCTCGGGTCAAATCGACGCGTTCTATACGATGCTTCTGTCCGATTTTATGCGACTGTTGACGAATACGATAATGTTCTTTCTGGGCAAAGTTGTGCCGCGCCGACCGACTTTTCTGTTCTTTAGTTTTGGGACGAGCGCAAGCCTGTTAGTGTTAGTGGGATATTTGTGTATAGATTCAGTTAATACGATGTGGTTGTCCGTAGGGTTGATAATGGTTTACACGTGTTTCGGGAGCGGGTTAGTGTGTTTGAGTTGGTCATTCGTGCCCGAACTATTTCCAGCCGCAATGCGCGGACTTTGCTCTGGATTTGCATCAGCCATATCATTCTTTTTACTATTCGTTAATGTTAAAATAACACCCGGTGTTATGCAAGCGTATGGAGAGATGTCGATGTACGCAGCGTTTGGGATACTTACGCTTTTAAATGGATTCGTGTTGTGCTTCATTTTGCCGGAAACGAATGGCCGAAGTTTGCAAGATATAGAAGATAGTTATACTAAGAAAAAAACAAATGTTATAGTCTCCAAATTGTAAGAAGGGTACCACGTATTATATAGAAATGTTTATATAAGGTTTGCTCAAATATAAATTACAAAAGAAAATAAGTTACTAAATGTACATATGTAAGTAAAGTACCGAATATAAATTTGTGTCAGATAATGTATCTAAACCAATTTTATATATAATACAGATTGCACTTGTGTTTTAAGAATACAAAACCATTTTCAATTGAATTATTTTTATCTGTTCACGAAAAATATACGCTTCTATGAAATCTAATTTTTAAATAGCTTCATCTAGTACCGTTTATATTAAAGGTGCCAAATAAATTGACTGTTATTGAAGTAGAACTGTTATAGAAATGTCGTAGATTTAAAAATATAATCACCGACGCTATTCATTAATCAATAGCACAAGAAATACGTATGATAATATATTGAACGATATTAAATATACCTATACAGAAAAAGAAAACCAGAGTATTCCAAAATGCTAAATTTTAATAAAAATATACGACAATGATATCAAAAAATAATTATCAGTCTCATTAATCAGTTATACGGAACCAATGGTGACGTCACGGTGAATAGAGGATGAAGCAAACGAATCAATGTTCTTCTTTCTGCTCCACATTTATGAGATCGTCCTTCGTGTCCTTCCTGACGGGTCCGGTATGAGAAATGGGTACATTCCTTTCTCCCTTCAGCGCGTCAGCTTTCTTTGGCGCCAAAACGGTCAACACCCCGTCCGACGAGAGCCTCGATTCGATCGCATCGGCATCCGAATCTTCCGGAAACTTGAAACGCCTGACAAACTGTCTGGAAATGAATCCATGCTCGTCTTGTTTCTCCTCGTGCTTGCCTTCCACTACGATGTAGCCGTCGGACACTTTTACGGTGATCTCGTCGGGAGCGAAATGCTGGACGTCAATGTTCACTTGCCACTTGTCCTTTTCCAATTTGATGGAAGATCCCTGGTCCTTGGGCCACCATAATCTGAATCTCGGTACCACGGGGCTCGTGGCGGCCGCGACCAGGTCGTCCGGAGTCAGGGCCAGGCCGAAGTTTTGGTCGAGAATGCGCCTCGGCCACTGAGGCAGGTTGTAGTCGAAGAAGTAAGGCAGGAGAGACATTGTAAGACACAAAAGGTATTGTCAGATGATGACTGAAGCGCGTTCGATCGCTTTCTGAACTAATGCCGCTGCGTCTCGCTTATATATTGTTTCTACAGCCGCAGTCTGGCACCGAGACTGACGGTCGCATTTAGAACATACATACGAGTATGTAAATACGCGGGAATATTCTCGGCGCAAGCAAAACTGCAAAACGACGTTCATGATTCACGCGAGATTCTTCCATGTCTATTTATAATTGATACATTTTGTACATCCAACGTTGAATAATTTTTCATATCTCCATCTAAATCGCGCTTGCTAATCAATGTTTATGAATAAAACCAACAAGACATTAGCTGTAAAAAAGCGTCAGATGTTATTTTTAGTGTATTACGCCCACCGTGAGCTATCTGTTATAATTGTTTCTGACGTTTTCTATTTCGGTAAACATTATAATGTAAACTACTAAAAAAAACTAGACCTTTGTTCTCATTTCATCTGATCAGGTTTGGGTTTTTCGATTTGCATCATTGATGTAGCACACTCTTTCTCTGGGCCCGAGTGTGATATGGGCACCATAGTTTCGCACGGCATATTAACGTTAACGACTTCTCTCGGCGCTGTTATTGTCAGGATTCCTTCAGGGGACAGCCGAGATTTCATGCAATGAGGGTTACATCCATCCGGCAACTTATACTTACGTACGAATTGTCTTACTGTGTATCCCGTTTTAGTTTTACGCTCCTGTTTACCTTCAATAATGAGATATTCGGGTCTCGCTTTGACGCAAATTTCTTCTTTCTTAAACTGGCGCACGTCAAGACATAATTGGAATTGTTCTTTGCTCAATTTAATAATCGGCCTAATATTTCTTGTTTGCGTTATCCAAGAATAAAGCTTTGGACGAATATGCACCGCCAGTAATGGATTTAGGAACATTGTTATTAATTATTTTCGTATAATATAACCGTAAATTGTAACAGCATGATTAAACAACAACCTAGATGAAAATAATAAACTAAATTTCGCCCACGATTACAATATTAATTCAAATTGTCTAAGCTAATTCATTGACCGTGATTTGCATGTCATGCTTTGACAGTGACATTTCTGTTTTAAATTTTTTTAAAAAAACCAAACCCTATCGATTACTTTTGTAAGTAATACATCCTTCTAAGTGGTTTTGTGTTGTATGGTAGCAAATGAGTTTCAATTAAGTAGGTTACCGCTAACCGCGACAGCCAATACTCCGCGGTTGGGATTAAATTATAGACAGATCATTTATAATACAAATACGTTATAATGTATTAACGGGTAATAAATAATTTATTTGAAAGCTACTTATACATACGTATACAATTTAGATGTTATTATAAAGAAAATCAATTGCTATTTTATGTAATAAATTTTTTCTTTCGTATGAGTCATTCATTAATGATACAAATGCCTTTAACAAACGATCATATATGTATAACATTATTTACAAGGTAATTGACTGATTTATTTCTTAATCTAAATAATTCAATTGACGGTCTGATATTTGCCCAAGATTTTAAGTAACCTAAAACCAATACTGTTATACTACTTTAGTATGAGAAGTTTTGTTTTATGGCTAAGTAATGGGATCTAAAAACACAGCTCGTAGCAACACAATCTCATAATCTCACTGTTACTGGCTTGCGCTTGTTCCTGTTGATGTGCTATAGGAGACGCACTTGTGGGGTACACCGTACAACATAATTCTACATGTAAAAACATTTGGAAGTCGTCTCTGGTTAACTTTCGAACTAAGTCATACTTTTTTTTCCAATCTCATTTGAGATTAAATCTAGGTGTTAATGATGAACACAAGTACCATCGATTTCTGTATTTGTCATTAAAATTTTACAAGTAACAGTTAAGTACAAATATTAAGGTAATAATTTTTTTAATGTTATTCTTATGTTTTCCTGTGTTGTTGTGTACATGAAATAAAATAATATATAAAACAATTTGTGTTTTTGTTCGAAGGGTGTAGATGTCTACGCTTATATCGGAGGGGTCTATCTCAGGCATCAATAGTAAAAACGCATCTGTGACCAACAAAGTATGCCCACTTAGTGATTCCACTTATGCTGCTAAATATGGGTTTACGTTATTAAGTTCTTTTCTTGCAGTACTATTGTAGTACCAATAAATACTAACAAAGTAATATTTCACACAAACGTTGGTTTTGTGTGTGAATCGAACCCGAATAGACGATGAGGATACATTTTTAAATCAATGTCTAAAAGCGTGAAATAAATGATGAAAAATGTTTAGCCTGACTTCAAGAAGTGTGTATGTAGGTAGTTTTGAAAGTTGACAAATAACCAACCTCATTCTTAGGGCAGGTTTAGATATTGACATAAGTTTTATATTAAAGAGTCGATTTACAAATATTTATGTACGAATTATCTGCAGCCCAGTTCTGCGCACGGGACTATCTTGTACTTGTACCTACAGCAAAGCGTACTCTACCACGCTACTCCAGTGCAAATTGACGGAGCTATATTTCAATAGTATAATATAGATTTTTCCAAATTACACAATGTAATATATAAAAATCTTGCGTTACCAAATCTCTGAATGGGCTATTTACAACTATAATAAAATAATGTCTAAATAAGAAATATTCGAATTTACTTGTCTTAATGTTTATGTACTTCACTTACGACTTTGAACCGTATGTTGAGGAGTTGAGCGTCGTTTGGTTTATTTTGTCACTATGATATTTGAAATATACTACGATAAATCTCCTTAAGTGGTGAGTTGGGCCAAATTGTTAAATAATTGTCTCAGCAATGTACAAGACAAGATTACCTAAACTAAACAAAAACTGATATTTGATACAAGTATATAAATTGACTTTAGATTTTCTTCTAAAAATTATCGATTGTAAACTGTTTATTGTATTGAACGTAAAATTGTGAGCAAATCAGATTGAAATGGCTTTAGTCATGCATAATACAATAGTAAATGTAACATTTTGGGAGGTTGAACAGCAAGAAAAAACAGGTATACTGGAATAAATAGAAATTTATTATTTGCATAAAATCAGTCTCAATTGGTTGGTTACATTTGGATAGGAACGAAGCTGCTTGTAAGTGTGGGTTTTTACTTCTTGGTTTCCTCGTTGACGGTGGCGTCCTTGATCTCCTTGCGAACGGGCCCAGTTTGCTGGATGGGCACGGGGCGCTCGTTCTTCACCGCGGCGGCTTGCCTCGGGGCCGTCACAGTCAACACGCCATCGGAAGACAGGCGGGATTCAATGGACTCCGGGCGGCAGTTCTCCGGGAGGGCGTAACGCCGCACGAACTGACGAGAGATGTACCCGTGCTCGTCCTTCTTCTCCTCGTGCTTGCCTTCCACCACGATGTAGCCGTCAGCAGTTTTCACAGAGATCTCGTCCGGTGCGAAGTGTTGCACGTCCAAGTTCAGCTGGAATTTGTCCTTGTCCGCCTTGATGCTGGAGCCGACGTCCTGGGCCGCGGCCAGCTGTCTCCAGGGTCGAAAGTAGTCTCTCGAGAACAACGGGACCGTAGCTACGGTCAGCAGGTCGTCGGGAGTCAGCGCTAAGCCGAAGTCCTGATCCAAAAGACGGCTGGGGCTGTACCGCGGCCAGTCGGAGCCAAAAACGTATGGGAGCAGAGACATCTTTACTATCACTGTTTTCTTGCGACAATTAAATTCGTTGGTAAGTCTTGTTAGCTTGATTTAGTATTGCATACCTTACAGCGGTTCGCCGGCGTATTTATACGGTCGGACCAACGCCATCTAGCGAGTAGTAGAAGTTTCTAGTAACCGCGAGAGCCGATGTACGTAATACGCGTACAATCAATGACAAAAAGCCTCAAACAGCTGGTAACGAATATTCCGGAACGCCGGCCGGCGCGGCGTCTGCTACTTTGTAAATAATAACAATGAACGTGTGGGTATGTTTTTCGTGTGCGGGAATGTTAGAGAAATTTCCAGGAATGTTACCTGAATTCGACGTTTATAACCATTTTGATGTTCGAATTTATTCTGGAACAAGAGTTAGGTATTTTTGTTTTGTCTGACGTAAATATTGATGAGAGATGTTGAACTTATGTATACTAGCTATATACGAGTATATCACAGTTTAATGATGTGTAAAAGGACATAAAATGGTTCTTTAATGTATTGCTTTACTCAACTACTATAATGTTTATTTATGACTTGATTTGTCGTGGTTAAGGAGATATCTACAAAATGATAACTTGTACACAGCTAAAAAAATTCCGGGCATTTCTAAAGTAAGACTAGTAAAAAGAAATTCAAATGGCCCATATACACTCATATTTGATAAAGATATTCTCTGTTATCTATAAAAGATTGTTGTTTGTAGATATTTTTTTACTATCTGTCGCACTAAATTATATGGCTCTGTGATTATCTGTTCTACGTAATGCTAATATTATGCCATTTAAATAAATTCTACAAGTGCCTACCTTTATATAATTATCTTTAAAACAGATTCCAAACCAATTAAAGTTTTAAGTTGATTAATTTTTAATTCTGTTTTTAAAATAAATAGGTACATTTTGAAATATTCCTTAAACATTTGTAATTTGTTTTATTTTCCATGTTATTTCTATGCGATAGTACATTTTCAGACATCTGAAATGGAAACCCATTTAGAGGTTCACCACACAACTTGATCTGATCGACATTTGAGGTCATATTTATTGCATTGCGGTCGCCTAGCTAGTGATTGTCCATGTAAGTATACTATCGACTGGCCCTTTGGTGTAGTGGTTAGGCCCTGACTGCAAAAAGGTCGTGGGTTCGATTCCCATCCTGCACAGACATTTATGTAAAGAGCACATTAAATTACATTGTTACATACATATCTGGGTGTAACAAAAATATCTACATAACTATTATTATGTTGTTAATCAGCTGTCTAGTGTCTAGTCACTATAGAGAAGGGTCAGTCTAGTGTGGGCGGCTCAGATGAGTGTGTGAGGCGTGAGGTATTCTAATATAATATTAAGCATATTATTATTGAATAAAAGGACTATTAATTATTGTAATACGATGGAAAATGATTTTATTGGCCTGTAAAGTACCTAAAGGTATCAACTGCCGCTAATTGATAAAGTCAGAAAGTATTGAGTAGGTAAGCGTCAATTAATGTCACAGGCGAACCATGAAATAACAGGCAATTATATTAGAAGCGCTAGTTTGCTCATTGTTCGTTGTTGTACGATATCCCTACTTATTAGCTATTGATGATATATTTTTAAGTTTATTTAACAATATTTTGTAATTCATATCATGTAGTTGAGTAGGTTGAAAAAAGGTCCTGGTTAAATTGCTTATCTTAATATTATTATAAAACACAAAACATACAAACAGTTTTGAATTAACTACATCGTTTTAGTAAATAAAACACCTACTAATAGCAAAACAACACAAAAATGAAGAAAAACACCATTATGCATATGCAAATGTGCATTGCAAAAATATCCCAGTCGGCTCCGGTTGATTGAACCCCAAATGTTCACATTTGTGATAAACTACGCCTGCATCACTCAAATTATACATGGAGGTATTATGTATAAAATTTTTCTTACGTACTAATAAAATCGCAATGAATAAAAAGGCTACAGAAGTATAACAATAATAATTCCAACAACATAACAATAAACACAGGTTTGCCCGTAATCACACTGAAATATAGAAAGAGTCCCCAAATGTTTAGAGATGTACTCGTCCTTATATCTTTAAGATCCATTTGTCCTTGTTCTTGACCTACCCCAATCGATCTCCTTCTAGAATGTTCGCGCAGGGTGAACGACACTATAACCGTGGCAGATATACTCAAGCGTGGGCCCGCTTTCTGCTCTTTAATAAGTATGAATTAAGTATTTACTAAAATAAAAATACCTTCAAAAATAAACACATCAAATGGACATATTAACTATAATAATAAATAAACATAATACAGAATATGCCGTAAAATACTTCCAAGAATAATTCGTTTTATAAAAAAAGTTTGTATAATTAATCAATTTTTATAAAAATAGCAAGGTACTTATTTTTTAATTTATTGATTGTTTGTTTATTATTTTTCAGTAATAATTTGTTTATGAATTTATTTTAGTTATTAATTCCATTTTCTTTTCAGCCGATTTTTACAATTTTCTGTAAGTTTTAAATTAGTCGTATACGTATAAACGTATACGACTAATTTAAAAAATAAGCACTTGATTATAAAATGACGAAGAACATATATTTTGCAGTCTTATGATATCTTGAACATAGTAATTTAACAAACATCTACGAAGCATATAAATTCTGTTATGTAGATGCAATTATATCGTTAGAACCATAAAGAACAGCTTAGTTTTAATCAAGTTGATTCAATTCATTGGTCAAAAAAATAGATGATGTAGAAAACTTCAAATCTTTAACATTACATTAATAGTATTTTTTTTCTAAATATATGCGACCTAGCAAGTTGAGAACTTCTGATATGAATCAACCGCACGAGAATATTCTACTCAATACTAGATGGCGCTCAATCGGGTATAAAAGAGCCGGCCGGTGTCGGGAGCTTCAGTCATTTGAATCAAGCGACCGATTAATAAGAGTTAAGGCAGTTTATAAGCGAACTTTCTACTTTTGACGATTTAAATTACGGTTTACGTTGAAAAAATCTTTAAGATGTCTCTTCTGCCATATTTGTTTGAAGATTTTGTGCGTGGTGGCCGTCCCCGTCGCATTATGGACCAACATTTCGGTTTGGGACTCACCCCCAACGATATGTTAACCGTAGCTGTTGCTCCGATGATGAACACGGACTACTACAGACCATGGCAACATTTGGCAGCGGCAACGAGGGACCTGGGTTCCAGCATCAAGGCGGACGGCGACAAATTCCAGATCAGCTTGGACGTCCAGCATTTCTCGCCGGAAGAAATCACCGTGAAGACAGCCGATGGCTACATCGTTGTAGAAGCTAAACACGAGGAGAAGAAAGACGAACACGGCTTCATTTCCCGACAATTTGTAAGGAAGTATGCCCTGCCCGCTAACACAGAACCCGACACGGTCGAGTCTAAGCTTTCGTCTGATGGAGTGCTCACCATCACCGCTCCCAGGAAGGTTCCAGAGGCGGTCAAGGGAGAGAGGAAGGTGCCCATCGCCCGGACCGGTCCCGTGCGTAAGGAGATCAAGGATCAAAGCGAAGGCACTACCAAGGAGGAGGAGAAGTGAATTCGATAATGTTCATATTTTTTTATTGCTTTTACATCGTTTATCATTTCCATTGCATTCCTAAGCTCGCATATTCCAAAGATCGGCAGAGCCAGTTTAGTTTAGTATATTTTAAATTAAGTCAAATTAATAAAATCACAACCTGCTTATGTAAGGTCTTTCATTTATTTACCTTTTTCTACATTACAGCCGACACATATGTACTTTACATTTATTTCATAATTTACCTGACATTCAATATTTAAAAGAACAGCGCTAATCAAAGTGAGGGTAATCTGTGATTCGAAAATTAATTGAGGACTATTAGACGATTATCTTTTTTAATAAAATGGTATAGGTGACTTTACGCTGCTGGTACCTAGTAGGTAAAGATTCTCTCGAAGTTTACACAATAACAACCACACAATTCAGAGTGCACACATTGTTCTAATAACCATTGTTACGCGGTAGAAATAGATATATCGATCGTAATTTTATTGTCTACAACGAACTATGAAATTACTACACCTTCAAATATCAGTATCGGATTGAAAAGCTTTCATAATTACACAAAAATTCGCCGCCATATTATTTGTGTGGTGTACAGTCAGTTGATAATTTAATAGAACATCAGTCAGTTTAGTTACAAATGACTGAATTCTACCTAAAAAGCATGCTACTCACAAAGCTACTTTATAAAGATTTGGTATACCAAATCATTGTCACACTGCAGAATTGGGTACCAGCACAGACGAGTACTGTGTACTTATATATGTATACATATTAAAAAACTATTAAATTTATGAAAATTGTAGTGTTTTTGAACATGCTCAATTATGTTCTTATCCTCACTGTCACAAGAGAATAAATTGATTTTTCCCCAAAACATACATACAAATATTGATTATATATTTAGCAATAGTTCATTAGGAAAAATTATATATTTCCAGACTATTTCTTGTCATGATTCCGTTTTGACATTTTGAAATTTTTAGCAATCTCTAGTGGATTTCATTACTTTGTACACATATATTTTTATTTTTAGATATTAGTCTTGTTTTAGATGAAGCATGGTAGGTTTGTAAAGACAGAGATATTTGGCACTCGCTGCTTTCTGCCTACCTCTTTAGGGACCTGGCATGACGATATGTATGTATGTATAGTATTGTTTTAAAAAGGGCTGTAAAAAAACCAATGTACTGTTCAAAGAATAGTTAGTAATGAAACATCGGAGTAGGATTTTCTACATTGTATTTTTGTCTAGTTTTATGTAAGTATAAATATAAACTAATAATGTTATGTTTTTTTTTCAACATTCTGTACAAGTTCTGCTGTTTGGGAAATTCAATGAAATTCCATTTTCTGAAATAAAGACAAATTATTATTCTGAAATGTTTAAAGTAGAACAGTCAACATAGCTCGATGGTAAATGTAGATCTAAAATGTCTAAGTCTTGGCCTGTTAAACCTGATATCAATTAAGTCATATTGAAGGCATATTAGAAGTACCACAAATACTTCCGGACTCTTATTTGAAAGTGTAAGAATTCCCATTTAATGTAACAATGTATTTTAGGATTGCATATCCCAAAAGATAATTTATGAACTACAAATGTGAAAGCAAATGATGTTAGGTGTCAATTATTTCTGTCTAACCCAGGAGTACCACATCACTCAAATTATGGTAAATGTTGAGTGCAACCTTTTCAACTGTTTCTATTTTATTTAATAATTGTAAAAATAATTTTGTAAACATACCATACATGTCACATAATGGCCAACTTTATTCTAGCAAATAAAGGCTAAATTATTGAATATAATTTGAAGATTGTGCATTACATACATTAACAGTTGTGTTGTGTTTCGGACAATACTTATCAATACTAAGTAAATATGATGTGAAAAAAATTTGGTTGTTGGTGGTGCTGGGAATATGTCTCAATGTTGAAACTGAAGGCCCATAAAACTGGAATATGATATTACAGACCGTATCCCACTTGCAGAAACATTCCATTTAAAAGCCTATTCGGAAAGGTGACAAATCCAGTTGAAGGAACGCTAAACCACAAAGCAATCCATCGGAGTCTAGTAAATAAGTCAAACAAAGTCGCAGGCGTTGCGGTCCAAAATTATAATCAAGCGAATAGTAAGTAAAACTTAATCCGAATCCAAATATCAGATATGGCAATCTGATATGGATTGGATTGGATATCTGAATCTGAAGTATAAAACAACTATTTATAATTACTCAATGTTGCTATCGTAAATCGTAAAATAATAATAAAAATAGCATAATGATACAAAATCTTTTTAATTATGGATTATTATTTTATAACAACGATGTTATTTTAAAATATTCCTTGATTTTTTCTTAAGTGTTGAACAGATTATTTTCAAAAACTATTCAATTTATTAGTTTCTCACTTTTTTGTATGTGTAATTAAATAATAATAGTAATATATTTTAATAATAGCAATTGCATAATACACTTTGCCGACATACATGCTAACGTAGGTAATTTTTTGGTAACATTTTCTAAAGCAGTACTTTTAAAATAATGTTACAGTACCATCTAACGCTTACTTGAAGAACTAAATACAATACTCTAGTTATAAAGACCACGTTTATTCAAATTCACGCTAGATGGCGTTGAGCTGCTAAGTACTTTAGCTCTAATGGTATTGTAAAAATTTTCCTCGTTATTATATAAAATAAAACATTTAAAATATTATGTTCAAGCTTTAAATATACATATTGTTTTCTAGACAGACATAGCTTTGATCTTATAGTATTACCCAACCGGGAACTACCACCGCTACGTATATTGCTGCCGAAAAGCGATTATTATTAAAACAATTTGTGGTCCGGTGTGAACGGTATAGATGCCGGTCCACGAGTATGCCATGGGCCTCCAACTTAGCGACTATTACTAACTGCGTATAGTAATAGTAACACATATTATGTATCTACTAACTGAATTAATGTTAGTAACAAACCTGTTCCCAATGAAAACTAATCAACTAACAGAATTATTAACACGTACATATTAATAACTAAACTAATTCACATTAACGGTGGCAGGCATATTTGAATGCAATTATTATGCGTTTGTTATATTGTTCACATTAAAATTGTTTCCTGTAATGAAACTTCCGCTGCAGTTTTAACATCGCCTGTTCTTAGCGTAGGCATTTTAAAATTATGAAGTCTAATTAGGTACAATCGGAAAGTAAAGACAAGTTTGGTTTCCGTCATAAATCTCTCCGTAATTATGTGAGTGAAAGTGGACACTATGCACTGCAGGATTCCGTTGAAGTTACTTCCTGTTCTTCCTTGATTACTGGCTATCATCTTAATGTATCCTGTTCACGTTGGTTTGTTTTATATGCAACATGTTTACGATGTTTTTTAGTCCATTTTTATGGTAGTGTCGCTAGAGACGGTAACTGAAAAACTGGTTTGGGTTAAAAATATATGTACCAATTCTGTCAAATCGCACTTGATCAGCGCGGTACATAAGGTTTAGTGACCACTATGAGAGGAGCTTAGTGGTCACAGTGGTTTGAAAGTCAGCCTTCCACTCCAGGGAGTCTCTGACTTGTTGCGTTTTATAACTAAAATTTACATATCACTTGCTATAACGGTGAAAGAAAACATCGTGAGGAAACCTGCACACCTTAGAGATGTTATAAAGTATATAATATTTCCTGAGGTGTGTGATGTCTACCAATACGCACTAGGCCCGCGCGGTAGACTACGGCCTAAATGCCTCTCACTATGAGAGGAGACCCGGTCAAGCAGTGGACCATAAAAAGGGTCGAACAACAATATAAAATTCAGTATCTTTTTCCGTTGTCCAATCATTTAAAAGCCTGTTCTACCGATTAAACCATTCATGACTATTTTGACTGGTTACACTCTTGAGGGATTTGAATGCGTTTTGGATTATAAAACCTACCTGTCGATGAAGGCTTAAGGCTATGTCATGCTAAGATTTAGAAGAGACATTAAGTTGAAAACAAAATATTGATATGTGAACTAATCTTCTGTAACAAAATTTCCGTTTCATTTTTTGAAATTTCACCACTTACAGTCATGAATCATGAATATTTATATAAAGCTTCTACCTTTTGATCATCATGTAGTGTAGGATTGAGACAAAACATAAATATTTTGTTTTTAAAACCTATTACAAGTAGTATTTTACGCAAAACAAATCTCGGTTTGTAACTAGTGTTATAAGCTTCGTTGTACATGCCGGATGTAGATTGTTAGATAGAGTGCTGTACGTAACGTGTGGATGCAAATTCGCACGTACCGTGATGCACGATTTTTCAAATAAATACTGTCCATTTCATAGGAATACCGCCTCTAAGCCAAGTACCTTCAATCAAGTTTTTTGGTTCCTTACACTAGCGTGGGCTGCACACCAAAATTAGACCATAAACTTGTAGTTACCTTTAACTCAGTGGTTTAAAATTCAGTTTCTCACCTAAAGGGGTCAGGGTTTGATCCTGGCACGCACCTCTGATATATTACGTGCATTTTATAATTAAAACTTGCTATACCGGTGAATGAAAACATCGTAAGGAAACTTTTGAGATGTTATAAGTATATAATATTTTCTGAGGTGTGTGAAGTCTACCAATCCGCATTTGGTCACCGTGGTAGACTATGGCCTAAATCACTTTCACTATGAGAGAAGACCCGAACCAGCAGTGGACTAAAAGGTATATTTGAAATAAAATAATTTGGGGAGCGCCGGAAAATAATTGATTCTCGAAATGGGCGGTAGACGAAATAAGTTTAAGAATCTATGTTCTACCTATTACATGATTGAGGATATTGTTGTTAGACCTCTACCCATCAAATTCGATATGCATTGACTTCTCTTCAAAATTTATTTTACCAAAATATACAATTTCGAACTACTGGTATCATCGACAAACGCGGTCTTCAAACCTCACACCTCTCCGTTCTCGCGCCGGATCATGCGAATTGCCACCACTGTACTCGCAGCGGCGTTATGTTATAACACTACACCTCACGTTCAGTTTAAGTAATACTCATTGCATTTTCAACCTTATATCCATAGCAATAAAGTCCCGCCGTACATCTGTTTATTTTTAATGAAATGTAATAAGAATGCTCGCAGTTAAACAAAAGCCTCCTCAAAACGTACGTAGCTTCGACGATTAATTTCCAACCCTAAGCCCTCGCGATAGAGGCTACACGATATGCTACTGAAATGAACAGAACGTACACTCATTAGGGTATAAAAAGGTACGGCGCGCTCGTAGCTATGTAGCATGTAGCGATGTAGTATGTAGCTACATGTAGCGAATTCAATTACCCACAGATTATAACAGACGCTTTTTTCACACGGCGCCAGTCGCGTGGATGCGGTCAGACTGCTTGTTTTATTCATGTGACCACTTTTTTCTAATTATCTATTCTACAGTGGGATTAGGAACGTAGCGATACTGTTGAGGTAGTTTTGTTGAAAATGTATAAGAGATTTTTGCTTATATTCCATTTATGTTTAGAAAGAAAGAAAGAATTTATTTTCCGCCATCCACTTCATGACAAACAACAAAATACAGAAACAGGAAAAAGAAACAAACAAATGAAAAATAAAAAATAAAAAAATCGTAACATACAAAAATAAATGGATAAATTAAAAACAATAGATAAAAATAAATAATAATATTTCGCATTTGTTACAAACGAAAAGATCAATAGACCTTTGATTGGCCTCGTGGTCGAGTGGTTAGAGACCCTGACAGCAAAACCGGAGCTCGTGGCTCAGATTCCCACCTGGGACTGACATTTGTGTGAGCAGCACATTTGTTATGTTACTTATAGTATAAAGACGAAAGATTTACATTTTTGTATGTGTGTATCTAAGGAACTGACTCAAAAACTACTGGACCAATATCAAAAATTCTTTCATCATTTGAATTACATTAACATTATCACTGATGAATATAGGCTACTAGCTGTGCCCCACAGTTTCACCCGCGTTAATTAGACAACAATCTATTAAAAAACTATTTTAAGAATCTCACACTATGATTACTATAAAAAAATTACACGGAAAACGGAGGAATAAAGGAACCCTTTTTCGTTGCTACTC
>DWGJ01000762.1:0-25555 GCA_018246895.1 Aspitha aspitha aspitha | reverse complement strand
GTGTGTCAGTATCAGCCTGCTGTCATCTGCTTACAAACTCAGTTCTATAACTATTACATGGTGAATTTAGAGACAACTTGGTGAAATGTTGTAATCAATCCCATGCCTTTTTATCACATAAATAATCCTTGGTTTCATAATACGCTTTTTATTTTTTAGTCTCAATTTGTTTTTTATTTTCAGTCTTGGATAAATGTAGTCTCCAACATGTTTCACATGAGTGAATCAAATCAAAGTGAGTTCCCGAGTGCAGCGAAAAATTGTAGAGAATTAGCAAAGCACTTTTATAATACTATTATATGTATGTTCTTTTCATATTTCATTAATATAACACATAATTGCTATTCTGTTTACTGTAATAATTTTGAAATTTATTTACAGCCTTACCAACAGCGTCTGTCAAAAGGATATTGGAAAGATTACCACCTTTTATGCAATACCTCATTGGAGAACGTTACGTTTCGGAATCAAGACCCGAATTGTATGAAAGGAATATTATGTATATTACAGAATGGTTTATTGAACACTCACCATGGGGTAATTGTAATGGCGAAAAAAGTATTACGGAATTATCAAGACCTTGCATGAGTACCAACTTGAAATTATATGAATTATTCAAGGATCTAGAGGAAAAATGCAAAATGTATCAACCAGCTATTAAAAATAAAAGTGCCAGCGACTCTAATAATATATCTGTTAATCCTTACCCAAAACTAGATTTAGAAAAATGCGATAAGAAAATTGTAAAGGAATATTTTAATATATATTGCATAACATTGATTGGATACTTCGAGTCTCATAACTTGCGTAACATAAAAAAAACACTTGAAAGTCCTAATAAATGTGACGCATCTTTAAATACCTATACTGCTTCATTTAAAATAAAAATACTTGACTTTTACAACACGTTATTAGAAGACTTACGTAATAAAAATGATGTGAATTCAAGAAAACTATTAAAAATAATAAATAATTATTGGTGTGATACTTAGTCTCCTATTATATTGTACTACTCGTTTCCCGCGACTTCGTCCGCGTAGTATAGATAATATGGACGGCATTTTAACTTAGGATAGGTCTATTGCAAATAATACAGATACTAACTAATTTTTTATGAATAAAAGAATTTTTAGTAGCATGTTCAATTAGCCAAAATTAAATGACCTTAAAATGTGCCTTTCGGAAACTGGTCTGTGTGCACGTTTGATGTAGCTAACATACAGGAACATCAGTTTTCTTCTATTATAAAATCTAAATTGAAGATTTCTATTGTATCTAATTTACTATCATGTTATTGATAAATATTCGTTGTTTTTATTTACTGTTAATCTTCGAATACAGTTGTGAGTTAAAATAGATTATTTAAAAAAAATCTATCCTCACATTATTTTTAATGAATTTCACATTTAAACATACATATTCCTACACTAAATCGTCAATTTAAGAAAATCCCTTCACAAAACTAAGATCCGGCATCAACTCTACTAGGACATCAAGCTTAGTAGTCTGTACTTATAATCTGACGCGCTCTAGTATATCAAATGGAGATTATTTTATTTTCAAAAATCAGCAACGAGCTTGCGTCACGCGGAAATCTAGTCTTTTCAATGCGAGGTTTTCTCGGACTCACTTAACCATGCTCTACTTTTCGTTTATATTACTTAGTTTAAATTAATTTAAAACTGAAAAATTAATAAAACTTAACTTTGAACTAAAAAAATGTTTTTTAAAAACCTTGCATCTATAATATAGTTTTCCTTCAGGACTTCCAGAACAAGGACAATGCTCCTTCCAGACCATTATAATGATGTATGGTTGACATCAGTTGATGATTTACTTTAGTCACTGTTACTTTTTTTATTTTAAGAGTTGAGGTTATATAATCATGATTTAAGAACTCAATACACATTTTAATATGCCATCACACCAGATCTCTTATGAGCAGAATGCACCTAGTTCCGAATATGCATACTTTAACAAGCCTAATGTGGTTCTACATTAAATAACATGTTCAAGAATGGAAATGAGAACATTTTCTGCTAAGACTCCCATCCAAAAACAACTACATTGCTTAACTTTACAGACAATGTAACACTGCAATCATATCAGAACTAGGCACAACAGCATTGTTTGTTCAGATAGGTATATTTCGTACCTCGTATATAAATCATAAAAATAAATGTTTACTTTGTACTATAAAAGTAAAATAAATAAGTAAATTACAACAGCAATAATATGTAAACATATGTGCCTATTATTGGCATTCATACCAGTAAATGTGTTTAAGATATGCCTAATGTAAATGTTTGTAATTATAGCTGGTGGTATTTAAATATCTAGTTTAATATTTTACCAAACTGTGCACTATTGTTTAGTGCCAAATAAATATCAAGTAGAAGGTATGAGTCCAAAAAGATGATAAATAGGAAATAATGAAAATAGTTCTAAGTAAACATTGTTTATTTAATATTTCGGATCAAAATGACCCCTGGCTTTTTTGGTTCTTTTAGCTTTCTCTATATCAACATCAGGGTACTGAGCTCTTAATAAGTCCATATCCAAATTGGGAAATCTTTTTAATAACTGCTGCACATGATTATAATCTCTGTTTTTAGCTTTCTTTTTTTCAATATGCTGCTTTTCTTTATACAATCTATAGAACTTCTTCACTGCCAGGCTACTAATGTAACCATGGTCAAGATAAGTTTTAACCCATCTAGTGTTCATAAATTGAGGTATATAATACTCTGATTTCTCCCTCTTTTCAGGAAGACCAAATAAATTGATAACATCCTCCACAGGCCGTTCTCCGGTTTCACCTGTTTCTAGATTATAATAGGCGACATTGCGTTCCCTTATGACAGTTTCTATATTGTTCATAGATTCTTGCACTTTATCAATTCTCTCTGGGTTGGGGAACGACTTAATTTTTTCATTATACTCGCGTTCCATGGTAAACAACATGTTGCGTTCTTTTAACAACACATACCACAGTTTATGTAGATCTGTATTAGATTTTATTCTTAGCTCATCTAATTTCCAGGCTCTTCCAACTCTTATATTTGTTTCATTCCAATTCTTCTTTATGTCGAAAAAATCCATTAGGTCATTTTGAGTTTTAGTCGTGTATAAGCTTCTTGTAGATATCAATGGTAGACTAGTATTAACTGTTTTACTGGTACGCATACACATAGCAGTGGTGCTTTTCAAAAAATGTCTCATTACAGTCAAACTCGTCATGGTGTTTGGTCTTAGCAAGATATTTAGTTTTTGACCTATTGATTTTTATCCAACAAACATAACATAACCTTATACATCTATTATGACATAACCACAAAACCTGTGCACAAACTTTCAGTTGACATATTCAAAATAGTGTTGCCGTAAGAAAATTCCGCATTTCTCTAACGCAAGTCTCCGCAAGTCCTCTGACGTCCAGACATAAACAACCTTTTTTTATATCTTCGTCAGTCTGAGGTAAAGAGGTAATCATAAACGTCTGTAATAAAACGTTCACTGAAAACATTTTCTGTTCACGTTCACTGAAAACAAACAGAAGAGATTTTCGTTATGTTACATTACATCACATTTTCTATTAAAAACATTTAGGATTTCAGTGCAAAAATCGAAAATCCCTTATAAATTATGCAAACTTCGAATTTTTTATTTTATTTTGTTTACCAATTTACCCACGATGACCCATATCTTTCTTTTCTTTTTCTCTCTGTAAAAATCTCATTAACAACAGTAGTTGCAATACTATACTCTTGCATCTACAACAATATACTTACGCATTAATAACAATAATATACGTACTTATACATACCTTATACAAATACTTATTATACATACCTTACTATACTCTTGCATTTACAACAAAATACTTACCATTAAAATATATCAATAAAACTGCCCATTGACATACATACCCTTATATGTGAATATTAACAATAATGCACTAAGCGCATAATAATATTGAAAATTTTAATTAAAAAAATAAAACCTAGGCCTATAAAAATTTCTAATCATATTGCCATAAATGCCACATCCAGTCCTCCGATACTTTAGTGTAACGTGAATTATGTAAATTCTTAGGAGAAATGAAGATTTTAAACCATAGTTAAACATATCTTTGATACAATATGTGTATATTGAATGCCACAAATAACGCTATGTGAAATAACGACAGAATGCCATTGACACATCTCTACACATACTTCTAGCCTCAGCCTTATAACAGTGGCAATCAAAATTTTTTTCATATGGCGGGAATGTTTAATATAATTCATCTTATATACTTATATAAAACAAAAATAAACAGGTGGTCATTTAGAAACGCCTGAAAAAAGTCTTAGTGAGACGTATTTTACCCACAGCTTTTTAGTGAATAGGGAATGGATCATGACACCAATATATTATAACAACGATGTTAAGGTGCATAATTATGTATTGTTTATGGTGCACAGCACAGGCTCAACGTCGTCATGACACTAGTGACTTTACTGACTTTTTCTAACGGTGATTGTTTGGGTAATAAAATTATTTACCCGATTCTTGGGATTTATATGTGTAGAAATAAATTTTACAGTACAGTGGTGCGTACTATAGTGTCGATAACTGGAAACTGGTGTAAACAGTTCACAAAGAATTGGAAGAAACAAACTTGTCAACGTCAAGGCGTCTTGCCGAAAGATACTTCGAACTGTATAACACAACGAATAAAGTGAGTTATTAAGAATATTTTGTTTGTGGTGCACACCTTTGTAAACATACATAGTTGATAAAAGTTTAGGTATAAATTTTCACTTAACATTTGAGCGGTGAAAAGTGTAACATAATTATTTGTTTACGTTTTGTAACTACTAAAATTAGTAACAAAATTTGTTGAAACTGTAGAAAAGTAGTCGAATTACGGCTACTTTTAAAAATAATCATAGCCTGCTGTCTAATATTTTTTTATTTTCCTCGGAACTATTATTTACATTATTACTCATTCTCTTAGCTGCCCAATTTTTGGCCAAAGGGAAGTGTTGTTTAAGTTTTTTTCAAAAAAATAAATACAGGAGGTTTCACATTGAAAAGGTCCAAACGAATGTAATAACATTTGAAATGTGACAAAATACTTTGTTATCTTATAAACTGAAATATAACTTAATGCATATATTAAATTCTTCACTTCTTTTCACTTCTCTCTATTGTTTTAACATTGGCATCTCTATTGTATTGCATATTTTTAGCTTATCTTTAAAAACTTGCAAGAACACTGTATGGCATTAGTCAATAATCAGACTCATCCTGGGAGTAGCTGACATATTCAGCTAGGTTCTGATTCTACTACTAAATATGTCCACAATACATGACAGCCAGGTCAATTTATGAATGGGAAGAACAGGTTACCAAGTGCCAGCTGTGTGTACACAGTAGCATCCTATGAAACGATGAACCCAAATCCTATGATGAACCCAAATGAAGCTCCCAAAGTTTATACTGTAACTATAAGAAGATTTGTTCAATGCATCATACTATTGTCAGGTGACAAAAAAGACTTAGCAAGTTGTGTGTGATAGATGCTTTGAAAATAGCCTTCCCTATTTCAGTTGATTGCCACTGCAACTGTATAATGCTAGTGATAGGGATGCTCTATAAACTTTTTCATATTCTTCTTTTATTAATGTTATGAATCACTCTGATCTTTTATTTCAGAGACCCTGATTTATCCACACATATACACAGTTGGTCAGTTACCTTTGTGGACACTTAATATAGTAATCTTAATTTATACTATAACTTGTTACATAAACTAAAACCCAAATATGTGTATAAGGCACATTCATATACACAATTTACATTTATTTATCTGGTCTGCTGAAGTATAAGTTTTCAAGATTATAAAAGCATCTATTTTATATCTGTTTTGATTATACTTAAAAGCACTTATTTGTGTACTCTCTCAATAATATTGTGTGATCACCAACTCATATTCATGAATTTTCATTTCATGAAACAGTTTTTTTACCTTGCTTTGTAGTGCTTTTGAATGTTTGCTACCCTTACAGCCACTACTTGCTTGGCAAAATGTACTTTGTTCTGTCATTTCTTGGTTGTAGTGGTTATGTATTGTAGACACTTATTTTGTGGTTTATAAAAGATAGCGGACAACAGCAATATTACGTAATGTATATAATGTTATCTAATCACCTCTATAGTAAAATTAAGTCTTCTTGAGTCTTTCAGTACATTACTGAGTAAAATTATACAGCACTGTGTCTGTCATTTCATACATTAAGAAAAATCTGCCAGACGAGAAGCTAATAGAGACTGATGAGATTTTATTGCATAAAGCACTTACTCATGGCACTCTGAGTAATTAAGTTTTTAGCAGAGATTTTGTGGAACTATCTCTTATATATGTAAAAATCCTATGTAATGATGTTCATTTGCGATATTCTCGAGAACCACGAACCTATTTCAATGAAATTTTGTACATATCTATTATTTGATCCAGCTTAAAACATAGGATAGCTTTTATAAAATAATTAAATAATAAATGTCAATTGTTAATAAATTTTTACATAAAATAAATTTCTGAATGCATGATATTTGACATATATGATTTGACATGTATAACCACGGCAACTCGTGGTTAGGTCCACTAGTATGATATAATTTTGATTGTTGGATAGCAATATTATTACTAATAATAAGAGACTATTATTGTTAAGTAGCCATTGTTAAATATTCTGAAAAAGTTTACACTTTATTAAGCATTAATAGACTATTCACCTACTCATGGACGAAGATTTATAGTAATGTAATTACATATGCTTTCCACAGTTGCAAGGATTGCCCAGATTGTCAATTAATATCCATACAACATATTTTATAAATTTAATAATATATATGTATATTAAATATAAATTATTTTTTTCTGCCTACCCGCAAGGGACCTGGCGTGACGATATAGTAGTAGTAGTATTTTTAGGTAGTTAACTATTGGGGTTTTAGTTTTGAATCTATTTTACGAAGCTAACCTACATTAAAGTATGACTATGCAATTTGGGCATGTTTGTGTTTAATCGCGGTATGTCATCATTACGGTCATTGTGCTGGTTAGTTGAGCATACTCGAACCGTATTGACGCGGGGATTGGATCGGCCATTGCTTTGTGTCTACAGGGACGCCGCTTTGTCTTACGCAGATTATGCATATGGCTTAATTGACTAACAAATTTGTTTGCTTGTTTTTGTGTGTACAAAATGATCGTCGGATGAGTAGTTAAGGCGTGAAAGCGCATTATATTAGTTGAGATTTATAAAGTTATCGACATGAAACTGACTGTGTGATACAAGGTAGAAAACGTTAGGTTGCTGCTAACCCGTAGGTCGGTACGAGTCCACCCATGTATAGCCAACATGATATGGAAGTGGCGTGTTTATGTAATGTAGTGGCGGACATTAGATAATATTAATGCCATCGTGGGTATCATCTTCTGTTTTTCTGTTTCTGAGTACTACCTATGGCAAAAATCAAACAAGAACACTCCTTCACTTTAGAATATCACGTGTAGCGAATACTTAAATTCATTATATACTAGTTTTTTTTTAATGTATAATCGATCACCACAACAATCTAGTTTTAATTCAATAAGAAGCTTAACACGTAAACTGTATAGCATATTCGTCCATAATGTTTTTTAATATCTGTTAAAACGAACGTACACCTTTACTTTAACATAATTTTCGTTGATACTTTGCTATTGTACAATCATAATCTCGTGATACGAGTATATATTTCCAATGACGACCTAGACGAACATGGTCAGAATCCACATCTGTTTATTCAAAGTAGCATTATCCATTAAGGTTAAAGAAAACGTAGTAAGATGTGCGCGGTTGATAGCTCTCCATGACGTTAAGATGAAGTCAGCCAAACCACATTTTGCCAACATGATAGACCATGGTTTTGAATTTGCTCAATTGTAAATGAAACCAGCATTCAACAGTAAACAGAATTTTAATGATGTTGATGATACTTCACTAAAACGGCATTAATTGTGATTTATATAAAACTAGTGGACCGGACCACGCGTTGCCGTCGTTATACATGTCAAATCATATGTGTCAAATATCGTGCGCTCAGAAATTTATTTCATGTAAAAATTTATTTACAATTGACATTTATTATTTATTTATTTTATAAAAACTATCGTATCTTTTAAGTTGGATCAAATAATAGATATGTACAAAATTTCATTGAAATCCATTCAGTGGTTTCGGAGATTATCGCAAACGAACATCGTGACACGGGATTTTTATATATATGAGATATAAAATGTTCAGTTCTTTTTAACCTCCTATCCGTTAGCAATCCAACATTTATTTACGAATTCGTCAAATTTGTTTCGTAGTCCGATTGAAGTTTTAATTTAACTCGTGAAATAGAATTGAAATGCTTCATAAATTCCATTTGACAATCAACGATTCGTAAATTGTTCATGTCTCTTTGTTGAATTTTTAAATTAATTATCAAGCAATGGAACTTAACGAGTTAAACTGAGATCGTTTGTGTGTATCTATAGGAAACTTAACTTAATAAACGTAAGATACCTGATGACGCTAATGTACAACTATCAACTGGTAGCCTTGAATTCAGCATACGATGATGTAGTATATATAATAGTATGTGTAGCCTGGTATTTTTATATAAAGAGAATACAGCCAAATGACCAGACGGCAGTCATAACTGGCAAATTTTGCACAACTACAACCAATCTTTAAATCAAACCAATATTTAAATAATTTGTTTATCAGTTGTCCGGTTATTATATGAAAGGCATTTAAATGCCTAATTTGGAATCAGACAGCCGTGTGTGAACTTGTCCTTATCTTTATTGTTATCATTCTTTATTGTAGATTCCATTGTAGTTTTAATTAGTATCTCTAGTAATGCTTAATTCTATGCGTTTCTTTTTAAATGTACTTATAAAAATGCACTCGCTGCTTTCTGCCTACCCCGTTAGGGACCTGGCGTGACGATATGTATGTATGTATAAAAATGTCCATAAATAACTATTTGATGTTAGTTTGATATCGATTTTATCGAAAGGTAACAAACGTTTTGGTACTGAGGTAAAGAACATTCCTTTCAGAAGCATCGCATGACTCGTGGCCCAGTCTCGTGCTCGTTACCGTTTCTGAATACTAGCGTAGTTACATCCAAATGTCATGGTTACATAACTTTCTATTTTGGGTTAAAACTAAGCCATAATTTTACCAAACTATTTTTGAGAAGTTCATCTTCAATACTAAAGTAGTTTATATTGGAGACGTTCAACATAAACATTGAGAATAAAATGTAACGTAAAATACAATTCACGTAACTTTATTCCGGCAAGTGAAGACTCATTGATTGATTGTACATTGTCTGACTTAGCCAACTTGATTGCTACAAGTGAGGATTATTCACAAACGGTTCATGATTTGATCTTATAAGATAAGAGCATCCAAATATAATATTGACTAACTAAAATAACATAATAAATACACGTTTCAACGAGACATATCTAAACGGAAAATCATTTACTTTACCGTATTCTCTAAATCTTGAGTGACGTTTTTCAAAGGGTCGAACTTCAAAGCTATCGAAGCAAATAAATAAAAGGAGACTATACCTATTTCTTTATGCTAAGGGACTACTTTCCATTTTACTGCTAGGGAGTTTCTGAATATAAACGTTTATATCAATTATCTTTAGATGTATTTACATATATTACGTATTAAATTTTACTTTATACGTAAGTAGGTAGCGAGTAAGTATTTTCACTGGCTACTTTACAGATAAACTTTATTCGTTTCTTATACTGTCATCATAGTTGTCAAAACAGCTTCGTCTGTTAGAGGAAGGTAATCCTGTTCTGTTGTTATGAAAACCAGAATTGAACGAAAGAAAAAAAATGTTGTGGAAAAAGTAGCCCTTCATTAAATGAAACGTTAGTCATATTAGCACTTTTAACGTGAAAACATATCAGCCAAGTAGAAGAATTCAATTTTTTTCCTATCATAATGGATTTGTCTCTCATTTAAAACGAAATAAACATTAACTATACGTTTTAATTAACCTTAGCTGTATCACGTTGTACGAACTATCACAATGTTGGCCAGATTGCGCCGTTTCCTTGCCAATATTTACAAAGGAAATAGGGTCAACTGTCTGTTTCGTGGGCCTGTGATTAAGCCATCACTGCCAAATTATCCTCATAATGCCCTTAGCTCTTGTAATACCAGCGGCTTCTGGACATTCCGCTCGGAGTACTCGCGATTAGCATCTTTTCGGTGCAGGTGTACCGCTTAATATTACAATCACAGAATATATTAATGAAACATTTAACGTACATAATAAATGTACGTTAATGTTTTTAGCTTGATTATAATAGAATAATGTTTATTTTTGCCATTTTACTGTGGACACGTATTTTTTATATTGCCAACGGTTTTTAATTATTTTTTGTGGGTTGTGTACTGGCACGATTATAACGTAGACTAGAGAGAATAGGGGTATTTATTATTACTACATTTTTAGTCAATATACGTGAGTACATACGATAATTTTTAGTACATTGTTTATTAAATATACTATGTTATATTATATATAATTTTTAGAGACAGATAATTGGCAAATAACACTAAGGTATTGATTACACGTTTTGACTATACTTCATCTGTACTGTTATTTTACTGCCAATAATTCCTCCGTTAATTTTTACATCTTCCGAGAGGACTGTAAAATAAAAGCAATATGATAGTTTCATAGCAATGAAATCAGTTGTAGGGATTAATTTGAACATATATTCTAAGCATATCAGTATAATTATTATGCAACAAAATTAGTGGACGGGTTTTAATGTAAGATAATAGACACACTGGCAGATCGACAGACCGGTAGACCAACAGAATTTAAAATATGGATACTTGGCTCTAGTTAGTTAAAATAACAATGACAATATCTTGGAACAGTCACTGGATTAGAGGGACATTCAGAAGTTTATAGTAGCGTATTTATAATTAATTTTAATTGATTATAATCGGTTAAGCCAATTTCCCCGCGTTCTCCATATGGTTGTTGATAAGTGGCACGCATGCACGGGCGTCATTGTTGTTTTAATTGTTCACGGCGGGCACTTTATTCCGGGGAGGTCACACGTTATCTAAAACAGCTGTCGGGTGCACACGACCTACAATGGACTTGTTTGTATCCGCGCCGTGTAATATTGTTCGTAATTTAACCTTTTCACAGCCACAGTACAAAAAAATCAAACATGCCACAAAGATTTATTGTAAACAACACTGTGCAAAAATAGAGATGTGACCATGAGCATACGATGTAAATAAAAATATAAGATTTTTTGTTCTATTTTCAGATAGGCTTGTTTTATTTTAAAACAATTTACATCGTTACAAAAAGTAGTCGAATTGACAAAATTCTAATTGAAATAGTGTAAAAATTAGACCCAAATATTACCTACCAGAGTTCGTACTCGATTGAAAATTTTATAGCAGTGGCGCATCTCTAGTTTCGTTATGACGTCACACGTTGTCGGGATAAGCCGACATTGGCGTTCCGAAACCATAGAATTAACCTAATGTTAGCGCTGAGATAAGTAAATTGCGTACTTTATCGATATTTATTTACACAATTTAATTATGCAATAGTTCAATACTATTTAAATTATTCCTTATACTTTAGATATTAAAACATTTTTGTAAATACTTATTTAATGAACTATTAGAGTAGTTCCTACCTATATATGATATATACACCTATTTTCTGTTGGTGGTGTAGGATATGTATATTTAAATAAAATCGGCACTTATTTGGTAAAAGTACTCAAAAACAGCGTAATTATATTTAGGTAAGTACGCATAAAAGGGCAATGCTATAGGAAATAAAAAACCGGCTTTGGTAAATAAAAAAATGTAATAAAAAATATGCATTTGTGCTTTCAGTCTTTAAAATAATGTACCTACTTATTAAAAAAACAATAAAATCAAGTCTCATGTCTTAACAATTAAAATCACAGATCAATCATTGTAAAATGACAGCATAATTAAACATTAATATACAAAATATTCACAAAATAGTGAGTTTGTCTGACATGCGAGATCAGTCGTACTAGACCTATGGTATACATAGCCTGAAGCTGATCAAGGTAAGGTATATAAAACATGTAGCTACTAATAGTTATAAATTTATTTGTGGTAATCTTGGAAACAAGGCGCTGCACACAAATTAACATTGCATATTGCACATGAATACCGTGTTTCTTTTCTTTTTTTTGTCTGTGCGCATAGTTTGCACCGCTGATATTTGATGTTTAAACTAGGTAAATGCTCGGCGGCATTACCGGGAAGTTTTCTCAAAGGATTTTTAATTTTGCTGCGTATGGTACTTGAGGGCTTAGATAGTATTTGCTCGTTATTAAATTTTTCTATTAGTTGACGCACGACGCACAACTGAAAATTAGCAAAAGATGCTTTTGTCTTATTAGTTGAATGCCTAAAGCAATAAAAAGCATTCAATAAATGCATATCGACCACGTGGAAAAACAACTTCTTGTACCATTTAACTGATTTTCGTATGCACTGCAAGGAACTCATCATCATGTCGGCTGTGTCAACAGTACCCATATTCTGGCAATAATCTAAGACAGCCATAGGTTTCATGACTGGTAAACCAGTATTTCTATCTTCTTTTAGGGACGGCCCCATGTTGGATTTGTGGATAGTAGTCAACATAAAAATATCTTTTTTGTCTTTCCACTTTAATGCCATCAAAGGTTCACGGGACTTGGAAACGACTTCCCCTCGTGCTAGTTTTTCTTTCAATGGTGGCATTCCAGACCTATTCGGTTTTACAGTCCCACAGGCATATATTTTATTAGAATATAAATATTCTAATAGTTTCGGGCTGGTGTACCAGTTGTCAATATATAAATGCCTCTTTGAGCCTATAAAATCTCTCATGAGAGTAGTCACCACTGCTCCGCCAACTCCTAAGTTCGCAGGGTCTGATATTGCTGTGTTCGCTCCACAGTAAACGATAAAATCGACTATGATGCCAGTTTTAACGTCACAAAGGACGAAGAGCTTTATTCCAAACCGATTCCTCTTTTTGGGTAAGTACTGTTTGATACTGAGCCGACCCTTAAACGGCACTATGCTCTCGTCTATACATAAATTTTTGTACGGTGTCATCAGACCCTTGTACTTCTCCTTGGCATGATTTAAAACGGGTTCTATTTTATTGAGGCACGAATGCGTCAAGGAAACGGTTTGGTTTGAGAAATGCATCAGTCCTAATATGGTGCAGTATCTATTTCTGGACATCAAATTGCCAAATATTGGAGCGAACAACAACGGATCAGTCGACCAGTGTTCTTCTATTCGAAGATGTTTGTTCCTCGTCATCAGCATGGTGATTGTAAAAAATATATATAATTCCGGCACAGTCACGTCGTACCATCTCTTCAGTCTGGAATAAACCCTTAGGTCCGTGTTAAGGACGAAAAAGTTGTGGAATCTGTTTGTCTGCTGAGCAATGAGGTTTACCAACTCGAAGTCCATAAAATACAAAAAGTAGTCCACCTCTTTTGAATTTTTGTTTAAATGTGTACCCATGTTTATTCCCGCGGAGAAGTCATCAAAAGGCTCGACTCTGGGTTCAAAACTGGTTGAAGACCAAGTAGAATCCACTACTTCGTTGGCCGTTCGTTCGTTCGTTCCGGAAACATCTTCATTGTCTGTATCTGCCGATAACTGCAAATGTAATAAATATAAATTAATTACCAATATAGGAATCATATTGATGTATAATAAGTAAATATAGAAAAATCGGCCATGGAGAAATACTTTTTTGGGTACAAATATACCGATTTTAGTGGGCAATTCTACCTATTACACCCTTTGCTAGAGTTGGCAACATTGCATCCTGTACTGCCGTGCTACCGAAAAAGGGCACAACTAACATTTTTTGTGAAATTGAGTTATATATATATAATTTCCAGTGAAAAGGCGCAAATAAGTTAAAGCGCCTTTTCACCGTAACATTTTAAATTTTTACCGAAAATTTCACAATGTAAAGGCATAATATTTGCTTATATGTTTGAAACGTAAAACTGCTCTTTTAATGTTTATTTTTATATTAAGTTAAAAATAAATATTCTAATTATTAAGTATATCCGTTTAAATTGACTATATAATATTAATATAGTTGTATACATACAAAACAATACTTTTAACATTTACACAATTTCGAAAAAATATTTTAAACGTTTGCAAAATGTTAGTTGTACCCTTTTTGAATGTGACGGCAGTGAAGTATTGTTATGTTTATAAAATTAGATACAAGTTAGGACCAGTATATAGTAGTACTCTGTGAGTTAGGACAAGTTGTGGCTCTTACTAAACTTTTTAATTATTTAATCATGAGGTAAGTACATAACAACTAAGCAATAGAATTACTTTAGCACCTATTCAAAACACAAATGCCTTTTTTAACATAATGTACCTACTAATCAAATACGTAATTTTTTAACTTCAGCAAACTAGTAAATATTATATTGGGCTTGGCGGCAGCGTACTGGACCGTATTAAATATGGATTTATGGAAAAGAAACAAAATACCTAAGCCGTAAGTAGCAAAAAATAAAATATAATTCCTGCGGCGGCTTCGTTGATGTAGCTCTTTGACCAAGCCAAAATACCGCCGCAAAGCTTTATCTTTTATGGTCGTTAGTACACGTAATTACGGTATTTTATATTTTCGTGCTTGCACCTTTGTTCTTTCTGCGACTGCAAACGGCCATTGCACGTGTTTGCATTGATTATTATTAGATGTTTGGTTTTTCATAGAACCAAGCCAAGAGTAAATAATAATATGATAGGTACTCAGTGATTTCGGATTGTTTTTACGTGGAAACGGATCGACTCCACTTTTCCATGGATAAAGTCAATAGTTAAAAATATGTATAGTAGATATTCAAACGAAGTAGTACAGAAAAAAATTGTAATAAGTGGGCAACCTACAAAGCTCTATTTGATTAGGTACTTGTTTTGATTTTAGGAAAACATTGCGGCAAAAAATGGTGGAAATGCCGTCACCGTCACCACGATCACCGTCAATCCCAATTAATATTCCTTTGCCAGATTCTGACTGGCCTAGGAAGAAAAGGGTTCAGCAGGAGTATCTCAAACAAAAACATATGAGAACAGAACGGCGGGACCGTGCCTATCCTTTGTAGCCACGGTCCCGCCAAATAAATAAATGAACTGAGAATACTTACACCTATTTTATTTATTCTTATCCAAAAGTACCTAACTGATAGAATACCTAGGTATTTAAGATTTATTAATCATTTAATTACTAGAGATGCGCCTCGTAATTGCACAGGTACTAGTGAAGACCAATTTATGTTTAACAAAAATTAAATAACTATAGAACATATTTTTATTGTAGGATACCTACTGAACAATAATCGTATTAATTCTGTTAACCCTCTTACTGTCTTCGTCTTTTTAAATACAAATTTACCCATATCAGTGAAAAATCATACAAACTATCTGGTCACTCATACAAATGAAAGAATTAGCCAAATCCGTTTCATTAAATTAGTACCGATGTAAAAGTTTTTTCAATCCATATACTTCCATTTTTCTACAGACTATTATTTTAACTATATTTTGACACTTACCTGAAAGTCTTCTTCATTTATTTCAATTTCCTCGAAGTTCGAGGTTTCATTTTCGGTGCCTTGTAATATTTTTAAAAGTTCGTCTGTGTCCATATCACTGTTATTCATTTTTTTCCAAATGAGTCACTTCACTAGCGCGTATCTGACGTCACGGTTTGTCGTGTAATACCGACAACGGCTTGCAGTGCACTGCACTGCGCTGATAACAGGATTGCATTTAGTGTCGGGTAAAATAGAAATGTTGCTATTGTCGATAATGTTTATTTATCTAGCTGCTGTCTGTATTTTATGAATTATTCCTATAAAAATTTTATTGTTTTTATTCAAATATATGTCAGACCTTTCAGAGTTGTTTATAATATGGCAATTATTTCTAAAAATCGTAGAAGCGATGAAATATTTAAATAAAATCTTACGTTGCATGTTCTACATCACTAGCTGTCGGCATGACACGGCAATGGCGCTACCGGCGTAGACTTTGTGATCAGTTTGCGATGATCGTCACTTTGTTTTATTTTTTATTTCATATAAATGACGAATGGGTAAAGTGTAACCAATATACTAAATAAACATTGGTTGACAAGGTATAGGCGGTAAAATACAGCGAAAAATATTGCATTTAGTTTTATTTTTGCATAACGTGTGTGTCGGCATTACCCGACATTGGCGTTTGAACGTCCAAAACAATTTGTCGGGTATAGCCGACTGTGGCTGTGAAAAGGTTAAAATATCGCCCATGCTCGTACCAGCGGCGTAGAGTTTATTTTCCGGCTAAATTGTTCTGTTATCCGTGGTGTATTGTTGCGTTGATTAGATCAGGGAAGCTTTGTTCCGATGAGAATGGCCGGCTTCATTCGCGATTATTGTATGCCGTATGCACGCGATCCGCAGACGGGTCCCAATCGCTTCGTACCTGCTGCCGCTACGTACTGTAGCGGACGCAAATGAAGGTTAAATATTGCATGCGTTTCACCAGTAGCAATGGTCAATGAATTGAGCAGCGAAAGCACGGTGGCTTCAATTTCAACCATCCACTCCGGGATCGGGATCCCGACACGTATCTCGTGCCTTACCATGTTATGTACCTTTTTTATCAAGAATTTTATTGTGAGAAATATAGGTATATACCTACCTTATTTCTTTCTCAATAAGGCGCGTGCAGTCAGTTAAACGGCCTTTTCCAGCACGAGAGAGCATATAGGATTTTATAGCGGCTTATCAGTGAAACCTGTGTTCAGTACGCCAATAATAAAAGTTTTCATTGTAAAAGCGGATTGTGTAATTCACCTTCTTTTTAAGTACTTAAATAGGTTATTTTCGTAATACCACGTAATACCACCTTGAGATACGAGTGTACTTCACTAACAAAAAGCTCACGAAAGAAAGGGTTTTTGTAAGGCCGCTTACAATACGCTAATGGCTTATGTTTGCGACGACTGTCCCTCCCGGCCAATAGGCTCTATTATCATGGCTGGGCTCCTGTGCGCTGAATTGGCTAAATGTTTTGTGCCCATGAAAAGATTCGAGATGACGGGGAAATTGTTAAGAAAATTGATCACTTCCACTCGAGTAACTTGGGTTTGTAATAATATCTGGAGAACGTTTTTGTACCGTTCATATGAAAGGTATACTTATTATGTGGCAACCTTGTTTATTTTAGTCTCTTATATTATATTTTTCTGTATCGTAACTGTATAATTGTATACTGTTGGCGTTTAGACATATAATATTAACTGTAATTTATTCATGTAAAAATGTCATGTATTTTACCTCACGTGTCTTGTAAAGATACTCTACTTTGTGTTAATGACTTAATATTAATTTCCGATATCGTAACACACACTTTTACCTATTTTTAATTACGATATCAGATTTTTTTCTAATTCGTTTTTCAATTATTTGCAATGTGTTAGTCGCGGAGTAAATAAGTTGCATATTTTAGTTCTAAATGGTATCTTTTACATTTTTATATCGATAATGTCGTTGATTATAGATAGATGATATTGAAAAAAGGTAAATATTATGTAAATTTTGTATATTATGGGGTCGGGCGCCTCAACGTAGACGATTTCTTTTGACTTTCACAAACGGATAACTTAGCAAGCTCTCTTTAAGTTTAATTTTCATAAACGACGGCCGTAATGTCGGACAGACTTTGTTTTAAAACTTAGTAAAGTTTTAATATTACCTCACTGCACTTCATGAAGCGTTGGTATATTCTTTACAGGTTCGTATTAACATTATCTTTGTATAATTTCTCTTAATTTTCTTTGAATTTCAGTAACTATCAGTGTACTTCAATTAGTGTTAACTTTTATCGTTTTTTTATAAATATTTTTCTGATATAATTTCTTTTGTTATTAACAATACGATTTATAGTTTATAACCTTTTATTGACCTACATGTTTTATCCAATTTTAACTTTTAGTCAGTAAATCACAGTTTGAAGAATTAATATCAGTAGTAGTAGTATCGTGTGCAATAATCGCGTAAAGTTTGCGTAGACATCTAATCGTGCAAATTCAAATTTTTGATTTATCACCTACCGAGGCATACGATATAGGCTGTACGCGCGCTTGTGACTGGGCGTGTCGATCAATCACCGGAGCGGATGGACCACGACACGCCATTAGATGGCGCCCGTCGTCAGCTCAGGTATCAGTTGCGTCACTCCAGCCAACCATACACCAATATTATCGGTTCATACACTTACTTCATATACATACCTTAAGACAATTGGCATTGGATTGAGATCTAGAATGAAGAGGCATATTTGTAATAGTAACACTTTGAACTACGTGGAAAACGGCCCGAGAGTTTGTTAATCAATCACCGGTACGACTGCGGTCGGACGTGACACCAATAATGGGTCTGTTGTCTGCTCAGGTGTCAGACGTTTCATTCCATTTATCCACCTTATAATTTACTTATAGTCATGGATATTATATACAACAAGGGTAATAATATTACTGATAGTACATTGGGCTGTGTGCACATGAGACGGGTTGTGTCCATCAATCACCGGCTTGGATGGACCGCGACACGCCATTAGACGGCGCTCGTCGTCGGCTCAGGTGTCAGCCTCATCATTCCGCCCAGTCCCAACGTTGCCGGTTTTATCAATAAATTAACCAAAGTGTCCCTTCAATTTACCATACCATTTCAGTTGATATGGATCTAGTTTAGCGGCAGTTCTTAATAAAATATATCTCTTGTCGGATTGTCTTAAAAAGCAGTTTTAAACAATTTTTAAAAATTAACTGCACACTTAGGGCCAAAACAAGCATTTCTTCTGTGTCTTTTACCTACTACGTCTTTACTACTATACCAACCTATATTATTACAACAAATACAAATACCACTAAACACATCCACATCTAGAATTGCCTTAATGAATTAATTATTCAAACATCTACTTGTTTGAGCATCGAATGCGAACTGTATTAAAATAGTAAACGTCTGGAAACTGAACTAAAGTCAACTCGATGCTGATGATGCATATTATTGTAAAATCACAAAACGGTTAATGAATTTTAAAACTGAACAAAAATGACTAATCGACCCATGACTCTGGTGGAATGCAACCCAAAAAACCTGTTAGCGGGTCATTGCGAAACTAAAACGTTTGTAAATCCAAAAAGCTTAATTAAGCCTTTGAAACAGACCTTGTTATAGTGAATTTAGTACTTTTTTAAAATTAAATGGTAATCTCTATAGCTTACTTATCCACCAATTGTGAATACTCGTTAAATAGAAAAATAAGTTATGGATACAAGATGGCTTCCCCGTCGAACTAGATCAGTCTGCCGCATTTACTGTTCGTGTTATTATTCCGAGGATGATTAATGATTTGTACTAAAGTATTATAAAATACTACCTATATAGCAAAATAACTGCGTACTTTGGGGCTTCATATATACATACATGCAAGTATATTTTGTACAATTATCATAGGTTTTGGCTGCGATACTTCTTACGTGCCACGTTCATTATACGTTTATGTCTCCTCCGCAATTACGCCTAGAGCATATATCATCAAGTTACGTGCCGTAATTGTATTTTGGATCGTATTAATTCGCTTTCAGTTTGTTCGATTCATGAAGAATATATTATGTTCTCTGCAAGTAATAGACAATGCTTAGCGCTATAAATAGACGTTATTTGTTTAGTTCTTATGCCGTATGACGTATGCTCTCGTTTAACAACGCCCGAGTAGATAAAAACTTGACCGACAAAGCACCACCAAGCGCTGTCGCTGTCAAACCCTTCGGCCAATTTTTCATTTCCTGGCTGTTATATTCGCTTAATTTTCTACGCTGCGCTCTTTTTAACTGTCGTATTCCATCTATATTTTATCAATTTATCTTAGGAATCCGCGTATTAATTATACATATGGTTTATCAAAGTTACTTAAATAATATTTTGTTCGCGAGTAAAGGTGATGAAAGGTGTACTTTGCCCCTTAAATTTCGAAATGACGATCTTGGTTCAGAGTAAACAAACGAGTAAGATAGCTGCTGGAAACACCGTATATTTCGAAGACAGAGGTGATAAACACATGTACAAGTATTTTTTATGTTACGGTTTAAGCTTCCTTCGGAGATGTTGTGTCAGTGTAATAAATATGTTTTTTAAAAATCGCCTTAAGGTTGTGCATTCACCGCAGTAGAACCTTTCTATTATATATCCACAAAACTTTAAGTGCACACTATTAGGTGAGACGTATTGCGTTTAACCTACCCGCTTTCCATGAAAAAGAAGACAGCAAAGAAAATAAAAAAACAATTTATTGCTCCATACGCCTTGCGGTGAATATCTATCAAAGAGCCGGGAGAAACATTGAAGTGCAATATCAGCTTGGCTCATACGACACATAAAAGCGCCGTTTACTCCTAACCCCATTGTTCGCTTCACGTGATATAGGGACATGAACTAGCAAACAGTGAACGTGAACGAGCACACGACACGTGGCATCCGCACAATAATAGACTGTGTCCATTAATTAGACCAACATGTTTCATCGTAATGGACTGGACACCGGCGCCGCTCGCATGGCCGACTAACGTTATTTACATGAGTTACTGCACTGTGTTGACCACTTTTGTTAGCCTATTTTAAAATTCTTTTAAATAGCCGAATATGTCGAATGATTAAACAGAATCGCTTAAAATGTATATTTTTCTGGAATGTTTCTGTATTTCTGGTTCCCGTTTGAACCGCACTGCTCAGAGGTAGATACGTCATTGAGCACTTTTTAGTCTAGCAAGCGAATTGTGTTTTCCCAGTATTTCCGTCTATATTTAAACTGAACCTTTATACTGTGGACCGCATAGTTTGCTTGGCGATATATACATTTCATTTACACAATATTTCGTAACCGCCGTGTGAAGAAAAACAGTTTAAAAAACGGGCTGTAAGAAACAACATTATCTATGCCGTAGGTTTAATATAGGTTCTATGTATTTCAGCTCATCAATATTTTTGTCGGTACCGTTTTACTAAAAAAAGATATTCCTTGCGTAGGTATCATCAATCCTCGTCTGGCTGAGACTCGTTGCTCGTTGCCCGTTATGGCATGAAGGCATTCAGCTTTCACATGTAGGCCATTAGTAGAAAGATAGGCTCGATACTGTAGCACGTGCTGCGCCGCGCCCCTTTAGAGATAAGCCGGGAGCGTTAAATATGTGCCTCTCGCGGCTCGCCGTCGTGATAATACGATATTGTGTATTTCGACATCACCAATATTTACACAATTTTACCAGTACTGTTACAACTTTATGTGGCTTGATTTACATTAAGTTCGTAAATTATAAAAGATTTCGGAGTTTTATATTTTCATTTCAAAACGGTTTATTTTTAAATATCTACATATGTATAAAACAAAATATAAATGAAATGTATTAAATTAGTCGTATTTATATCTAAGATTGAAAATCTAAATAATGGAAATGGTAAGGAAAGACAAAAAAAATCGAGACCATTTATCAATTATTTTTAAAACTAAATATTTGTAAGAAATTGTTATCTTCATTCTGTATTGTTTATAAAAGGGAAGAATACTAATTTACATGCATATTTATTAAGGTCGTTTTCAGTGAACGGCGAGAAGCGCAGAAGGAGACATTATTTTCATTACGGTAAAGATTAAAATTGAAACGATGAGACGAGAATTTTGCTTATTTTTTATTCCACTGCTTTCAGGCGGCACCGCCATTTAAATATTAGGCAAGGAATCTCTTTACAGTATAAACCGTTGAAACTGGCTAAAAAATGTCTTTATTCAATCTGTATATTCACATACATATACGTACCTATATGTCTCACGTCTTTACCTACTTTACCAGTATTATGTAATCCTTTACAGAAGACTGTGATTTGTATGAGCAATGTTGTCCAACGACAGCTCGTAATACGTTTATTTCCATCTACAATACTTCAATGTAACAAAAATCGGAATGTTTTATTGAAACCTAAAAACGGTGCTGAAACGAATATCTAGGACTGAAAGGTGCTGAAACGAATATTCAATGTTTGGGATATAAATTATAACCTTTATGTGATATAGGTATGCACTCTTCGCTTTGATAAACTCTTATTGTATTTTGCGTACAAAATAATAATGTAGGACAATATTATTTAAAAAATAAATGCTTGCACGAAAAAAGTACACAAAATATTATGGATGATGGAGCGTCTGAGATACTTATAACGAAGAAATAGATAAGAACGGAGAGATAAAGTAACCGGGAGGAAAAAATCATTACGTTATTTTACTCTTCATTGAAAACGATTAGTACCTACGTATTACTAAGATTATTAGACTATGAGATTTTAGATTACAGAGGGTTGACATTAAAAGTCGTGAAATTTATTCATCCTATTGGATTGAAATTACATTTAATTAGTAGTAAATTATTAGAAACTTTGTTTACATTTTGAAATTTCATTTCAAAGATCCATCTACATACAAATTGACTGTATATGACGTTGCACGATGTTATATCGAGGGGTGTGTCTCCGTGCTGTGTGATGACGATCGCGTATTGTGCGGGAGGAGACACCGGGAGCTCCGAACACCTTTGTTCCGAGGCATGGCGCGGTCGTTATTTTATCTCATTACACGTGTCACTTACGGTCCAACGAAGCAGCCCGCCGCAATTGTTCCACCTGCAGAATTAATGTGCTTTGCTTTATAATAGCCTTAGCCCAACACTTAACTATTGTCTTCTCGTAACTATACGCTATGTGCGTGTTAATCCCCACGACTTAAGGTGTCAGATACAAATCGCTACAAAACCGGGATTAATCTAATTAACAGTGAAGTCAGTTATGAGTGGATACGTACGATAAATACATATAGTATCTTGAAATACTGTTTGTTATGTATTCACTCATGTAGGTCATACTTAAATTGCGACATATGAAACAAAAATGTCCCATCCACAAAACTCGATCAACCATGATTTGATGATTTATCGTTCGAGAAATTAACGCGAATCATATATCCCCACAAAGGTTTTTGTTATACTTAATTTTTATCCTGCAGTCAGCTAAATGTGATAGATAACTCAGAACATTTGCAACACTAATAAACCAAACGTACCTATAGAGGTACTTATGACTTTTCAAATTGAAGTATTGTATCAGAAGTACAAAGTTTAACTCTACTGTAACGTGTCAGGAACAAAGCCAATTTGATTGTTAAGCCCTCTATTGATTTCATTACGGAACACACAAACGCTTTGCAGTATTTAAGATTTATTCTTTGTGAACGAGGCCCTGAGCTGTAATTGTCCGCCTCGCTATTTATCACTGACAAAGGTAACTGGATAACTTATTTCGGTGCTTAAAGGTGCGTAGAGTCTTTTTTCCGTAGTCGGTATATAAGTAAGACTGTATAGTAATGTCGAATTATCCACCAATACATTATGTAACCCAAGTTTATCAGGCAAGATATACTTTTTGTTTAACGTTTACCTTTGATTTAGAGACGTACTAAAGTTTTCATTTAATCGTTGTTTTTCGAAAGTTGCTACCGCCGTGGGGATCGGCATGACTTTTATTTGAGTTGTATGGTGCTGAAGATAACTTATATGTTTGACTTGTTGGTTTTCTATATTTGTTACAGATCGTAACTTTAAATCCAAGATAAGAAATAACCAGATCCTTTTTTCATATTTCTCAAGATCGAACTAGCTGCGATCACCTTCATAAATTACTAGACTATGGTCCCTAGTCAGGATTAGAGACTCGTTTATAACAATTATCCCTTTCCAAAAGATTTAAGGACAGTACCCATGTGGCGGAGACTACTAAATTGCCTTTCGTTAAGACCTGGATCGGTCCAATTGCTTTCGGTGTATGCTCGCGTGTAAATGAGTTCGCGCCATATGTGCTCCTAGAGGCACTGACTCTCGCATTGTTTGTATTGCCAACTTTCCGACCTGTATCACTTTATCTGTTACTACTTATTAATACGTGTAAAATAAAATTAAATCACACAAAACCGATGCTATGAAAACAGGTTTAGCAAACTGTTACACAAATGTTGACTATAACTAAATTAACCGTGCAGAACTGTCAAATTAGCATCAAATATAATAAACAATATCTCTATAGGTATGTTTATGTATACTCAATACACACATAATTATACAGACACATATTGTATAAAACGCAACAAGAAAAAGACACCTGGAAACACCGAAAATGTCTTTCTTATATAACAGTAGCTATTGGAAGGGCGATAAAGGTGGCGACGAGAAAAATCCAATCACGAGATCACACACCCCCGTCGCTGGTTGTACCCAACTAAACCATCTACTTTGTATCTGTAAGCATAAATAACGCTGACAATGACACTGGTCCCTAGGGCTTCGAATGTCAACAACAGGATTTTATATTGAGTGCGAAGTTACCATAATACTACTCTTTAGTCCACATTCATACTGTGATTCAATATTAGAATGCTATTCTGATATCAAAGACTTTCTTTAAAGTCCACCGTCATGAATTAAGATCAGCGAATACAATAAGGGCTTTCTTGTTTGAATTTTCCTGTATTATCCTATGTTTATATTAGATGGCTTTATTTAATTCTTTTGTATAGCAATATCTGCCTAACTAAATTTGCTACGAGCCGTGATAAAATAGCGGCTACTAATTCAACTTAATTTCGAATACATGGGGCACGGTGGACCTCAAGAAGTAAAAAATCAAAGATATAAGAGCACATTCATTTTCGGTGAACTGAAAAGGGAGCGACACCATTCATTAAACATGTTAGAACATCTCTCCAAGTGATTGGACCACAGCCTTCTGTGCATGATTTGAAAGAATGAATAAGTATAATTAAGCCGTTACGGAAAATATTTGAAGGAACAGTAATTTATATGCCGTTTCTTATCAATAACTATATTTACTAGTTACGCATACTCGTATCTTTGACATTTAGTACTAGTAGTACCCTGCAACATGGGCTACATGTGGAAATAAAATGCACCAAGGTTTGTGTTTAATATTCCTATGAAAATATTCAATTCTAGGAAATTCCTGAACCTTTCTCTGCACCTGCTATATCGTTAATTAATAGCCTCTTGCACTCGAGCTCACTTCCATTTTAACTAAAATTGATGTAGTTAGCTCCCTATGAGTGTTCAGAATAAAGAGTGAATGAAATTCTTTATTCATTATGTATAATTACCAAATTATGGTAATCTATATATTAATACGGGAAGCGAAAACTTTGGACCCCTTTTTACGAAAATTGCGCGCACGGAGGAGTATGAAATTTGGCACACTTATAGTTTA